>JAZBHA010000224.1:12888-99428 GCA_037464855.1 Iselma pallidipennis | reverse complement strand
AACTAGACATATATTATCTTTTTTTTACGTTTGTACAGCATTAGGGCATCTATAATCTGGTCACTTTAAATTTCATTGAAGGAGAAATTATATCAGAATTATTATAAATATAAATAATACATAAAATATTGTTTAATAACATCACTCATTCATACAAATTTTTAAATCTTCTTTCAAGGTTTTTATTCACGTTACTTATTGTGCCTTTTAATAATGAATGGTGACACTTATTGTCGATAAATTAAAATTGACACTCCAATATTTTATCAGGAAAACAATGGAAGAATCAGGTGTTTCACAAGTTTTTTTTTTTGGAGATCAAAAATTTTGAAAGATATCCACTATGATATCTCCTTGACCCGATTTAATTTGTTAATTACTATTATTAATCAATTAAGAATTGCCAGTTTTATAAGCAAATATTTATAACAGCGACTGATTGACAATTTTTAATTAAATCCTAGTAGATTTGATAATGACAGAGTTCAATAAGATATCAATGGAAAAGTTTTGAATGGTGTTAAATTTGATAACGAGCACAATTGATCTGGATTTTTGCCAGAAAGTTTAATTGTTTTACTATAATTAGAAAAAAAAAGTAGGTATACGTACTTACACGTGCAATTATCTGCATTCACGGTGCTCGCGAATAAAAGCTGCTATTATTGTGACTTAAAACTGCACTTTTTTCAAAAAAAAAATCTAGTCAGGAATATGAGCGACCTGATTATTATTTGCTGACAATAATATTAAAATGATCCACTAGCGGATTTATGTACAGACGGTATAGGCGATCGCCGCGGGCCCCGTAAGACAGGGGGGTCCTTACATGATCTTCTTGGAAAAAGTAAACAAATAAAAATCAAAGAATCAACACAAGTGCTCGCTTTATATCCATAACTCTTATTATTAATGGGGCCCCAAAAATCTGTAACACCTCGGACCCCTTGAAGGCTAAATCCGCCACTGGAATCATCATTGTTAAATAACGAAGACGTATAACAACGTCCGCAATATGAATTTGTTAAATTAACTTACAATAAACACATGCATACATATAAGTTAAAGAATTTTTATTTGAACACACGAAGGCCGTATTGTTGATTAATAATATTGCATCAATTCATCATTATTATTATTACTATTATTATTATTATTACATTATTAATGATAAATTTAATCTGAATTCAACACAAATATTATTTTTTTTGTTTTTTCGTTTATCGTTGACCCTGTTTCCCTCATTTGCTTTATACATCATTTGGAAAAATTTCAGCTTGCCATAAATACAGATTGCACATGTTAAAATAGCGTACAAATGATATTTTTAGTGTATTAACTAAACTTTGCAAACAATAAAAACTAACAATTTTCATAACATTAACCGCACCCAACTAGAATTTTACGCGAATTATTGTAAATGAAAATTGCTTATCATTTACGTGCATTTATTCCGAAAAATTCACAATATCAGTTTTAATATGTGCATATTTTAGTGATGTTGCCAGTGGCGTAACTACTGTGCGACACGGAGGCACTTACCTCCAGGCCCACGTATGTAAAGTGCCCATTGAGTCTACTCCACTTAAAAAGAGGAACAAAAAATATTATAGATTACACAAACACACATATACAGGGTCTTGAAAAGGTTCTAGGTACATGGGCGAAAAGAGGTCGGGCGGGAGTGAGAACACTTTATAGAGATTTTGTATATGGGCAACAGTGACAAAAATGTACAACGTGAAGGGAGGGGACTTCTTCATTGTCCAGAGCAGGTAAACTTCTACCATTCTACCTAAACAAACCAGTTTTTGTCTCTGTTGCCCTTATACAAAATCTCTATAAAGTGTTCTCACTCTTTTCGCCTATGTACCTAGTAGCTTTTCAACAACCAGTATAATAGATATACATGGCAGGCCCTTTTCGAATTTCTGCCTCTGGGGGCTTCAAATTTAAAGTTACGCCACTGGATGTTGTTGTAATTTTTTAAACAATTTTAAAATAATTACCATATTTGGAAAATCTTATTTGTTTCTAGAATACAATTTTTTTAATGAGTTTTTGAAATAATTTTTCAACGATCTGATCAAGATCAATGGTGGAATGTGAACTAAAAAAGAATTTCAGCCAAACATGGCTTTTAGCAAACAGGTCGACGCAACTATAGCTTCCAGGCAAAAATGCATTTCTAAAATGCAAATTTTGATCATGAAGGCGAAATTGCGCAAAATTATCTTGAATTCGATATTATACATACACAATATTTGTATTCAATAGTAAAGTAATTTAAATGGAAATTATTTGGCTCTAAAATTAACTTTACCAAAAAAAAACTGAATATTTTTGTTAATTGTAATTTGATAAATTAAAATCAATTATTGTCTATATTACCTTGAATTAGTATGTAATGGAATATTTGGACAGATCTTCAATTAGTACGACTGATGGTTTAAAAATATCTTGTCTTTATTGAGTTTGAAATCAATTCGGCAACTGCCACAATTTGTTACAATTACTTGTCTGTAGACGTACTTAAACACATTATTATTTACGTTAATGTTTTATTATTTATCAAATATTTTCAATTTGTCATAAGAACTACTAAACTGTTATCATAAAACAATTATTAATAAATTCTGAATCGCACTTGTCAAATTCAAGTGCTTTATTACTGTTTAATATATTTTTCCGTTATTGATAAAAGAACACTGATTGAATTCTAATTACAGTTTATTAGTCGGTCATTGCCAACATATCACTTTTTTTTTCAAAAATTAAATTTAAAAAAAAAATAAGGAAAAAGATCCTTGACTCGATAGTTTAATTTAAAGTGTTGATTTAACACCCAATCAAGCAAATCGAGAATTTTCGAATATTTAAAAATTTGCCCCCTCTTTAACACCGATCTGTATTATTGGTTGCCGATATTGTGCTTTTTTTTTGGAGCTTTCAAAATGGACGTGCGAAAAAAGCACACAATTGAAGCAATCTCTCATCACTCGAATATGCAAATTTCTAAATTATAAGAATCCGAAAACAACTGTCGACCGTCTTTCGATAAAAATGACAGATTGTCTTAATTGTGTTAAAATTTTCCCTTAAATAAGAAATGACTGTTTCCAGTTTGAAAATTATGAAGATTTGACGAAAATCTCTAACTAATTTGAGCAAGATTCAAAAATTCAGAATTGAGTTAATAAAAGCATATTAAGACAATGACGGACGCAGATGTTTGGGGGATCAAAGCTTAGGTATGTTTTTCGAAGTGTCCCAAAGCTTCTAAGTGTCCCTTCAATAATGTACATCAAAAACAAAGTTCCTTTCAGCTGGTGTCCCTAAACTTAAAGCTTCATAAGCTTTACGGTAGATCCGCCACTGTGTTAAGATAACGGACAGTGCCGCCGTGTGCCTAGTAGGCGCCCCTGTACAAAAAACATTTTGGCGCTCCTGTGCAGAAGATGTTTTTACGCCCCTGTTGTGAACCCCCAAAATCCAAATGTTTAAAAAGAGGAAGATTATCGTGATTTGGCGCCTCAACTAATAAGGCGCCCCTGTGCGGTGCACAACCTGCACACCCGGTTGCGACGGCCCTGATAACGGACGATACAAGGAAAAGTAGAAGTTTTCATATGCGATTTTTTCAAATATCGTTCTGTTCTCTATTATCCGAC
The DNA here is from genome assembly GCA_037464855.1 of Iselma pallidipennis. NCBI lineage: Eukaryota > Metazoa > Arthropoda > Insecta > Coleoptera > Meloidae > Iselma > Iselma pallidipennis. Next base: position 95,757 of record JAZBHA010000224.1, on the reverse strand, counting down.
CTACTGCGAATAATCGTGAATATGTATAGTTTCATGTCTTTATGTGTTTTTCTCTGTTAGTTTGAAGTTTAAGTTTTATTATTTGATTACTTTCGATAAAATACTGTAAAATACACATGCATTTGTTTAAAACGAAATAGATTTATTGTGTTGTAATTACAATAACGCAACAGAGATTTTTATGGAACAACTGCAATAAATTTCAAATAAATAATGTTGAAATTCCGTATAAAAATCGATAACAAAGTATTAAGTTTTCATAATATTCGGTATTATAATAAATGTATGATTTTAAAATTTTCGAGCCTCTAAAGGTAGAAATTATTCAAAAAAACTTAAAATATCCTCAATGTAAAGTATAGATACAATTTTCATCTGACTGTGAATTTAAATATAGAAATTTAAATTGTACATCGAGAAATCAATCAATAGATATGCTGTCCGTTATAAGCAAAATTTACCTAAAATTAGTTTAAACTAGTTTCTGATTTTATAATGATGGTCGGAGAATGATAACCGGCACAATACTAAAACAATTTGAATATTTATGAACTGAATGATTTAAACTGTCAGAGTTTTCCATTTAACGAAAGCGGTTATGCATGTCGTATCGAACTGGCAAATATCTCTAATTGACTTTTCACTAATCAAATTAATTCAAACTAAAAAAAAAAAACAAACTCCAATATTTGGATAAAATTCAATTTAAACAAAAACCTAGGGAAATTGGTTGGTTTCCCAGTGGAAAGGTGTTTATCGTTCGACTGCAACCTTTTGCTCTACTATATTGAGTTTTTTTTTATTAGTTTTCAAGAGTTGAAAGAAGTTTATACCAGGTTTTTGAAATAATATAGTACAGGGGATGTGCCCTGATTCTGGAGACAGACGGCACCACATAGCCCGACACAATATTCGTTTATAACGGTTAGAAGCTGATTGCAGCATCATCGCGTATGAAAAGGGTGAGAGTTTAGGGGTAGGTCGGCGCGTCTCAGATTCCATTATTCTACCCCATTGACAAAAGGCACCCCAAAAAATATCCTATTCGAGCCGGTTTTTTTTCTTTTTTTAACTGAACGGATGCGTGAGAGGGGTGAGGACCCAGGTGCGACATCGGAACGTATTTGATACACGGCTGATTCTTGCAAACAAAGATCGCAATCAACACAACATTCAGTAATGGGTTGTATCTGTATATAGAGTATACATATGTGTGTGTGTGTGTGTGAATGTGTGTGCCAAAAAATGTTTTAGTACTAGACAGATAGACAGACAGTCTGATCTTGGTGGTTCATCAGTGTTTATTATTAAATTATATAATGTGGGTATTACTTAAAAATCTATAACCAATACCAGGACCTGTTCTGATTCATCATTGCTATCACCACTAATCAAACAGGTATTAATATTTAATTTATTTCCATCGAATTCTATAAATATTCTTTAAACGAATACTTATAATAAAAATTAAATATTAATATTAATAAATCATGGAAAACTTGCCTTCTCTTCCTGGTCGAAGCATCTTTGCACTCGTTACGTATTCACCTCGTCAAGATAAAACAACGACTGGTAGAAATGAGTTGTGGTGGTATTAGATTGTTGACATGGATATGAGTCTTCAAATAACCATTGTCTTCTTTATCGTAAAACGTAAATAACGAGTAAATTGTTTCCTCGATTTGCTAATCTTACGTTATTATGGTAGTTTCCAACAAAAATATCTATGTATTTACTACCTAAAAATAATCCACTAATTATGCAAAGTTAAAGAATACTGGGTCATAGAGTGACCACTTCTGAACCAGTGGCATTTTTGCATATTTTTCTAGAAAATTGAAGAATTTTGAGAAAATTACTAACTAAATTGTTGTGACAGTAATGTTAATTAATGCCAATAAAGTAACTTACTTTACAGTAAATGCAACTAAAAAATAATAGAAATGCTGAACAATTTCACAATTGATAATGTGCACTTTTAAGTGTTTTACTAATTCATAATCTAATCATATTACACGTCATATATTAGGTGCAGTCACTACTGATAAGAGAAAAATTACAATCTATCGTCCTTGATAAAGCTTTTCCGAAACTTTCATTGAAAATGATTTTTCACCGATATAGCGATCGTGATATAATTACTGAAAAGTAAATAATTCAGTAATTAATGTTCACTAATACAGTTACGTTTGCGGTAGTAATGTTACATCCATAAATAGTTGCGAAGTATATTATTCTAGAATGGAACCAGTTTCGACCTTGCAAAAAAACTAATTTCGTAGGAGGAGTACGTTCTAATGAATTATTAAGGTTAACAGTTAAACTAGTTGAGATCATGTCAAGAAAAATCTGATAACATTTTTGCTTTGGTTCCGTTATGAAAAATAAATTGTTAAAAAATGCACACAATGCATTGCAGATAATCCAAGTGTATGAATACCTGAATGCAATCCCTTGTCATCCCCTTTATACAATTCAGGACAGTTTGATGTTGGGAAAACTGTCAAGAAGCGTAGCCAAATTAAAAATGATCAGGGGCACTGAAGGGTAAATATTTTGATATGGGTGTGATTCGATAATTAATATTTAAATAGGAACAAGAGGACTCCATTTTGATGTAGGTGGTAGAAGGTGGAGCTTCCAATAACTATATGGGGGGAAAACCGGCCAGTCAGATGGCACTAAATAACGCCCTTTTGGCGCGCACATCCATAAATCTAATTGTCTAAACATTTGGTTTGGTCTTCCTGATCGGTTCAACAACATTAACCAGCTAAGTCTTCATTTGAACAGTCAACAGTTAACATCAAAAGTGTTCAGTGACCAACCCCCTATTGGAGACAGGCAACTATCCTAATAGGTAGGTAATATATTCTAACAGTTATAATAACAAACAATGAACAATTTTTTCACAACATAAATGTTACAATATTGATGGTTTAGATGAAAATGGACGGGTGCATTAGGGTTGATTTATAATTAAACAACATTTTCAACTTGAAATTTGGTGAAATTGTCGCAGTCAAAACAGGTGACATCGCCTGTCTAATTATTTATTCAGGAAATATTTAGAAAATTGGCACGTCAACAGACGTATCGTTACTATCTGTACAGCTACCTTTAAATGTAGCTTTATTATTTATTTATTCAATATAAATAAATAAATAAAAATACATCAATAATTCTAGTCAATTACTCGATGATTTAAATGCTGGCAGTAGCGAGTAACTTCACTCGTTGGATTAAATAATAAATATCGACGAATCTATTGAAGTTCTTTTTGATTTTGATTGTTGCTCAGAAAGCCGTGTTTTTTTCAAGACTTTCGGGCAATAATCATTTCCAAAAGAGAGCTTTTGCCAACCAGAACAAAAAAGGGTAAGTAAGATTTCACCAACATAAAACAATTAACAAGGCAATATTATTATTATTAGCAACGATATTACTGGAGCCTCTTCGTACAGGATTTTCCACCCCAAAATTCATCGTTTCCTTATCTGTTAATCATTTTTAAACGTAAATAATTACATCAATGGAAATCTTTCCTTTTCAAAGAATTTTTAATATATTTTTCTATTATTTATAGTTTAATATATAAAGAGACAGATAATTATGAATAAATAAATTATTTTGCGACATTTAACAGAATATTGTGCCAAAAAGGGCTGAAAATAAAACCGGTAACTTATTATTTATCAATCGTTGATTTTGTAATCTGCAATGGGGGTGACTTTAAAAAAATCTAGGAAAGGTTAAGGCCACTGCTGGGTTTTAACCCTTATCAATTATGTATAGATTATTATCAGTAAAAACATGATATCTGAAAAAAGGGGGAAAAGTACGAAAAGACTGTGATTTTTCTACATCCTGTTTATTGTATTAAATCTGATTATCTAATTATCTTAAAATTACTTATTTACTGGGTTGATATAGGTAATGCAATTTATTTTTCTACTCTTGGATTTATTTTTATTTTACAGGAAAAACTAAGAAATATGAAATTATATCAATCAAAATCAATCAATCGTAAAGATAACTGAATCAAAGGGGATAACAACTCGTCACTATTATCAACCCTAATTTGTGGGATAAATGTTGGTTTAAAGCTATTCAAACTATGTGAGCATCGAATTACAATTCGGTGTTATATCGGATGTCTCATCACGAAAGGCACATTTCTTATTCACAACTTTGAATAAAATTGCATGATTTTTTTCTGTAATCAGGGCCGGTGTAGCACGGTAAACAAGACAGAGCGGCGCCGACATTTGGTGGCAGCAACATACGAAGGGTGTCGCAAAACAAAAAACTATAGACTATTTAAGTAGAGTATGAAGTGCCCTTTTAAAGTCTTGAGAAAAAATCACGAAAACTTCAGAAAAGGGACGGACATCAGTGGAATTTCAACATTTCTAGCACGCGTTCTTTTCGCAATCACTTCCACTTTCCTTGCACATTTGCTGGTTGGTTTTTCTTAAGTTGGACAAGTAATACCTCTTACGTATTTATTATTGGATCGTTTAATAATCATTAATAATCATTTTAATCATATTTTTATTATTTACTGTTTAATTACAAAAAATGCAAAACAAATTCTAGTAAAGGTACTAAATTTGCTTGATAACATAGCTACAGATTTTGTTATAAACACAATTAAATTGAGAGTCATTTAAGTGGTGCTCAGTTGAAATCATTGTTAATGCAGGTCAAGTGATTTTTTTTGGAACATGAGAGATCGTAAGTAGCTTTTTGTTAATTTTAGTTTTGAAAATGAACGTTCACTAGAAACCACCGGTACTGTTCAGAACATATGTACGTAATCGTAATAGTACTCTCAGATTAGAAAATGTGGAAGACGATAAGGTGCTGTATACCTAATCTTTACTATTGTTACTATTATTTATTTTCAAAACGTACGCTTTTTTCAATGAAGCATAAAATCCTCGACAACGATATAGCCGCCTATGTACACCGCACACATTGCACAATAGGTTGCGGCGTCCCTGAGAGTACCTACTGCATTTTCTGCTAATTCTCAAAACTCCGCAACATTGAAATATATTTATATCGTGTGTCCTTAGCTCTAGTTAGCACAATTCAGCTACACAATCAGTTAAGAAACCAGCTCTAGTGAGGACATTGAAAAAATATTCTAGATTTGATAAAAAAACCCTAACGATCCATATTTTGATGGGACGTCAGATATCTACGTTGCAATTTAAGTTCCAGCTGTTTTTTTTTGTCTTTTAATTCATCTGGATTACTCAATATTATTTCACCAATTGCAGTCAGGGCCGGTCTATTTTGGACACTAACATTATAGGGGTGTTGAATAAAGTGGGCCACACACGATCTGACTTGTTCAGTCTAACAAGATATCTGATGAAATCTGACACGGTATCTGATATGGTCAAGTTGTTAGGCGATCCGACACGCCCAACAAAAACCCTGATATTGTCTCTGACCTGACAGATCGGCCTGATAACTTGATATCACAGATCATGTGTAGCACACTTAAGAACAGAAAACATGAAACAAACTATACGGTAAGCGCTAAATGAAGATTTGCAGGTGAAAGCCAAGCACCCTGACGCCGGTCCTGATTAGCAGAGCCATAAGTAGCCTATGGCCAGTGTGGTCCCAAGTTTCTGTAGGCGCTGAAGATTGATTTGCTAACATGATTAGGGTAAAATCGTGACCCTCACTCCTTGCAAAGTGAGTCAGCTTAAAAAAAAAATAGAAGTGAAGGCGATGATTCTCTTACTCTACCCTTTATCTTCCGAAAATAAGGCGTAATCTTTGTATTTAGCTATAGGCGCTAAAAGTTCTTGTTAGTTACAGCATGATGAATCAATCATCAAATCAACAAAGAGTAACCCAAGTCTTTGAAAATGTCACCAGTTAAACATGTAATCAGAGCCGGATCAAGGAAAATTGGGGCCTAGGCCGCTAACAATTTTCGGGCTTCATTCTGAGTATTATATTGTTGCTCCTAGCTTGTGAAAAATATATTAAATTTTAATTAAAATTTTTGTGTATCTGTCGTTTCGACCAAGGGTTTCCGCCCCGGCCTGAGAGGCACGCGCCGCATGGTTAATCCGGCACTGCATGTAATATTGATTTCACAACACATGTTTCTATTTTAAAAGAATTCCCATAAGGATATGGGAAATTTCCTTTCGCATAAGAACGAAAAACAGATAGAGATGATAAAATATATATTTATTAATATAATCTTAATTATCATTAAGAGTAATACTTTGGTGAAAAATATAGTTTATAATACAATTAAGTTACGAAACAACAAAAAAAAAATTATAAAACGCGATTATATTGTATGAACACAAAAATTAAAAAAAAAATTATTGTCGTACATAAGTTGGAGCAAATATATATAGATTTTTGTACAAATACGATATGCGATTTACGTGAAAACTATAAAATAGATATTTTATGTATGTATAGATGAGTATATTAACACTTGAAAACCCATAAACATGTTAGAAATGTGTGTTTCTTTTTATTAAAATATGGATGTCCTTCAAGTGTTAATATATTTATTATAAAATAAAGCTAAATATTGTTTAAATATTCCACTAATTAAATATATCACAAAAATTGCAACTTTTAATAATAAATTAAATAACATTAGCAGTTTTTTTTTCAGTCCATACATTAACGTTAACGATAACGTTAATTAGAAAGATGCGCATAACACTAAATATAATATTTGCGCAATTTCTGTCATTTCTCTAACGTTATCGTTAACGTTAACGTATCGACCGTTAAAACTTCCTATTTAAATGGTAGTTTCTGAATCTATACAAGCTTGATTTTGATTACTGTAAGCTGGTGGACCATTATTTAAAAATGTCATCGATCTCATACTATTTCTATGTGGATTATTATTGTTGGTACGTTTTTGTGGTACTTGTGGTGTAGCATGACTATGATAATGTTTTGGTGTTGTATAATTTATTGTTCTAGTACCATGAAAATTTGAATAACTTGAACGTACTGATGCTGGACGATTATTATATAAATCATCAAAATCATCGGTTTCATTTAATGATTGTGTTGATGATTGTTGATATGTTGGATTTGTATGTCCATTATTTTGCCAATTTTTTTGTACCGAATAATTATTATTTGTATTTATACAACTATTATAATAATTTGGTAATGATTCGACTGGTGATGGACTAGCTGGACTATCATACGATATAGTATTAGTTTTTTGTTGTTGTTGATGATGGTGTTGTTGTTGGTGTTGTTGTTGTTCTAATAATTTTGTTACTGGATTTTGAGCTATCCTTCTTGAACTTCTTGTCGATGAACGATTCGTTGTATGACGACGTGAATTCGTACTATGACGTCCTGTTGTACCACGAGTCATAACACTCCGTCGTTTTACACGACGTGGTGTCATTGGTTTTGGTGATACTGGTTGTGTTATATTATCATTATCAAAGTCATTACTATCACTATCACCAGTATGACGATTTTCGGTTTTTGAATTAAATTCAATCGAGTAGAGTGACATACGTTTTGGATTCTTTCGTGTTGATTTACGAGATGCTAAAGACACAATAATATAACATACACACAAAATTATGGAAATATGTATAGGAAAAAAATCATCAAAATAACTACTTTTATTAGTTTAGTACTACAGCATGCAAACAACAACAACAAAAAAAATTATAAACACAACAGCAAACTAAATTAAAATATCAACTATTTTATAAAGAAAAATAAGCCACTGGCAATTAGCAAGAATAACAAAAACTGACTAGATTCCATAAATATTTGGCAATGTTGTTAATCGTTATAAAATAAAAATTTGATAGCAATTTATGGAAAATTTTTCTCAAAAAACCTCCAATGCACGATTTAAAAAAAAAAAAATACAAATAAATGTAAAGTCTTCAATTACGATGATCAAAATCAAAATAACCATTTGAACACATTGATTTTGGACGTACCGTACGTTTAATATTAACATTATTAGAACTTAATAGTTCAAATGAATTGCTACGATTTATTGGAAAACGTATTCTATCACCTGATATTTTTGTATTTCGATTATAACGATTTTGTCTATTTGATATTTGTGACTTTACATTTAAATATGTGTTAGATTTTTGTGAATGTTGGTTATTAAGGCAATCGCTGCTCACATACATTGGATGTAAGAATAAATGTTCAGATCCCTTAGCATCTTCATAATTAACTGAAAAAATAGAGTAACAGGCAAAAATCAGATTGTCTTTTTTTTGACTCAAAAGACAATAAACGACGACAAATAGAAATATAAAACCATGAAACAACAAACAAAATGATGCATTCCGATAACCGTGACTTACCAAATAGTTTGAGGATCAAATCCACCAATGAAATCAACTGTAATTACATTTTTAATAACAATGAAATTCCTAACATGAATTTAATTGTTAAATTAACAAAAATTTGTTAGTTTGTAGGAAATTTTTATACAAAATCTACAGCATTTAGTTTAATTCCAATAACCAATTATCTACACCCAAAAATCAATACTTACAAGTATCATCTTCCTCCAAGTATGCACGACTTAAAAATATACCAACAATTAGGCCCAAAAACTGGAAAAATGTTCAAAATCAAATCAATACAATTTAGTAATTGAAGTTTTATGGTAATTTTACTGTGAAGATGCATTGTAATCCAGCTTGAAATAATTCCACATAAATATAATCGATTAAACAATTTTCTGTATCAGCTTTCCATGGTTCATCTCTTAATGGTACGACTTTTTTACAACCAGGACCATCACTACTCCACCAACTCTCACTTTTCGGATCCAATTTGAGCACTTTATTAGTCTAATTGGGGAAAAAATACAATATCAATACAGTGATTTTTTTATGGTATTGGGTAAATTTCTAGTTGACGGTACACACTCCAAACGTCTAGCCGTCAGATAGATAATTAAAGGGGAAAGGGCAACCTGACTACTGACCCAAAACTTTAGCTCCTCACTAGGGGGGTAACATGTGTCTAGCCAAATAGCCCTAACCAGTAACACACTATCTGATGGCTAGTGCAAGTGTACCGTAAACCAAGAATTAACCCTGGTATTATCTACCTTATGGTTCAGGTTCCCAACATCTAAATATAAACAAATAAAAAATATATTCCAACCTAACCAATATAGATGCCACAATACATACTGAAAATTGGTCAATTATTAATGAGTTTTATTCAAATTAATTAATTAATACTTACTGAAATGATATACTTTGGACGATATTGGTATGTGCCAAAAAATCCTAATATTAGGAAAATAATTTCAAAAAAATTCACCAAAATCGGTATCCATAGAAAGCCCAAAAAATCGAAAACTTGTTTCTCAATAACAGATATCTAAAATTTTACACATAAATTATGAAATTGTTGCAATATAAACAATATAACAACCGTTTGTAGGATGCATATTGACAAAAAGAAGTATCTTTTTGAACAGAATCCCATGACATTCAAATAACTTCTGATAAGAGCAAATTAGTTTTTCGAAAATTATTCATTTAATAAACCGAAAAAAAACCATTTTACAATCATTTTTGTTTAAAAAAAAAAACAGCAATAAAAATTATTGTTTAACTGCTGCAACTGATAACAAACACATTCTGACAGTATGTCTGACAGGCGACAGGTGGAGGTGACTAAAGCAACGACCGAAAATTATCGAAAATCAACAATTGTAGCAAAAAAATTATAATTCACAAAATTAGATCAACTATCAATACTAATTGATCGACAATTCTATATTAAAATTGTATGTTGAACAGAATTGTTTTTATTATAGTGTAACTTGTTTGCCGCCACAATGATTACGTTCGATATTTAGACCGGTTTGTGGTTACAATTCCGCTTTAAAAAAATAGCGGTAAATTTAAATCTACATTACGAGAACAACAAATTAATAAATAGCCCTTTTAAAGTTCAAATTGATAAATATCTGTTATCAATTATCAATTACTTGTGTTTGATGAGTCATCATGATTACCTAAAAAACAATATTGCGAAATTTTGATAAAAATAATACCTATATTTACTTACTGAAGGAAAACACTTGATTTTGATTTCCCAAAAAAAATTTCTTGCAAATGGGGAGATCTTCTTTCCTAATGTCTCTCTCTCTCTCTCTCTCTCACTCTCGATAAAGGAAGACACAGCTATCGTGTCTCTCTGTTTTTAGAAAAAGAGGGCCAGAGTTAGGAGAGAAAAATCTCCCCTAAGAATTTTAAAAATTGGAAATTTCTAAAGCTCTCATATATGATTACAAAATTTGTTGTTATCAACAATAGCGCATTCTATTGATTTTCAATGTAAATAAGCGAATATTACCAAATATTCTTTTTTTGTTATTGTTATTAAAAGGAGACAAGGATAATTACTCAATAATTTATTGAAATAGCATTGTAATGAATTTTATTATTTAGTACATAGTTATAGTTTCTATAAGAAACTGATTGTCGAAAATCCACTTTGACTATAGATTGTTTTTTATTTGTAGTACTAAAGGAGAATATCCTTAAATTTGATAAGAAACTGTCGGGTCGGGTGCACACTATCATATCCAATATCCATGTAAACACTTTAGAAATCTACACATATGCTTTTAATAGTGTCTAGTCTTGAAATTAATCAATTATTATTATTAGAAATTGTTTTATAATTCAAAAAAATAATGCAGAAAGATAGCGAAAGAAATCCATTATTACCGTAAGTTGAAATTATCAATTGAATAAATTTTCAACAAAATTGACATAATCAATTGGGTTTTTTCGTTCGTTTTTTTTTTCAAGTTTAAATGCAGACGATCATTATGGTACATTGAATCGACAAAATAGTGGTAAAAAAGTCATATACTGTGTTCATGGTATACCTAGTGCTGGATGTTGTAAAGTATTAGAAAGTGAATTCATTGATATTGATCAAGACAATTTTCTAAGTACACCGAAAAAAGAAAACTCGGATGCTGCTGACTTAAGTATGTTGTTAATATTAAAATTTACATGAAATTTCATGTTAATATACGATAACTAACTATAATAGAGAGAAAACACACAACAGTGTTGTTATCAGTGATGAGATTTGTCACTTTTTTTTATCTTAAACAACTAATGAAAACCAGGAATTGGGAACATTTTGTAAAAATTTACAATATAGTTTCAATTAAATAACAAAAAATTGATTTTTTTCTTTGATTAAATACTTGTTTTTTTTTTTAATTTTAGTTAATAAACACTGCCATAGGATTTCATCGCCTGATGTCGACCGAAGAGCTAGAAGAAAACTGATTATCGCCAGTATCTTATGTGTTACTTTTATGATTGCTGAAGTTATTGGTAAGTTATTTTCTGTGTAAAAAAATAGAAGATTTACCCTGAAAACCGGAAGGGCGCTAATAAGAAATAATCCGTGCAATTCAAACGCAACTCTACATCTTAGTCTTTATCTCTAAGGAGGAGAAAATCCACATCTTCATCTTCTCCCCACCTATTTACAACTGACAAACTCGACTAATAGTAGATAAGTTCACACAGTAAACAACAGAGATATAATATTGCGATAGGAAAAAGGATAGGTCGTATAGGATTTAAATGTCACGCTTAAGCTTGCTGTGAGGAGCAAGCTTAAATTGAAATTTCCTTATGGATATCCATAAAGAGTGCGAACAAGATAAAGATGTAGAGTTGCGTTTGAATTGCACGGTATGTCTCACGAATTATTATTTTTAATACTGAAGAGTCTCCAAAAAAAAACAATTACTGAATAGGGAAATACTTAAAAACAACTCAAAAAGTCAAAAAGCAGATAAAACACTACATATTAATAATAGAGTAACTTCATTCCAAATGTCCATCGATTCTTCCCTTTCACTGTCTTCCTATTTGTTCCAATTTGTTGGGGTTTACTTAAGCAATTTTTATTTCTTATTAGCTCCAAAAAGTATCGTTATAGCCGAATACGTCTATAAACGAAACTTCTTTGATCAAGCAACCGATCTTACATTGATAAACAGTCGAGATATCATCCGTCCACCCTTAGTTGACTTGCAAGCATAAATTAACTTATAACAGAAGTGAGAACTCATCCCTATATTTTTGCTAATCTTGGACCTCTCTTTAGACATTTTTTGCCACCGGTAATCAAAAACACAACAACACCGGTCGTTTAGCAAACTACACGCCTATTTAATTCAACTAAAGATGGACAAATTGTATAAAATTGCAATTTTGCAAATGAGTGGTTTGGATTCCAAGTAGGTCGATTTGAGGTGGAAAATTTTACATTGAAAATGATCATCTAGTATATGTGTTATCTTTGCTAATGATTTATTTAATTTGTTAAATCTCTGTGATGTGTATTTCAGGTGGTTATCTGTCAAACAGTTTAGCTATTGCATCTGATGCAGCCCATTTGCTAACAGATTTTGCAAGTTTTATGATCTCATTGTTTGCATTATGGATGGCAAACCGTCCATCAACGAAAAAAATGTCATTTGGATGGTATCGTGCCGAAGTAATTGGTGCATTAACATCAGTACTATTAATATGGGTTGTTACTGGTGTATTAGTTTATTTAGCTATTGAACGTTGTATACATAAATCATTTGAAATTGATTCTAAAATAATGTTGATAACGTCCGGTATTGGTGTTATTGTTAATTTAATGTAAAAAAAAATGACGATATTTTTATGAATTTTTCGATATTTTCTATTATCAAAATTTTGTCAATTTTAGCATGGGATTATCGTTGCATCAACACGGCCATACACATACTGGCCAAGCACATAAAGGAGAAAATATTAATGTTCGTGCAGCTTTTATACATGTTGTTGGTGATTTTTTGCAAAGTTTCGGAGTATTTGTAGCTTCAGCAGTTATCTACTATAAGGTAAACTAAACACTAATAGCTTTTTGTTCAAATTAATCATTAAATTAATTAAATATTTGAACGTTTTTCAGGAAGACTGGATTATTATTGATCCAATTTGTACATTCATATTTTCAGTTCTAGTATTAATAACCACTTTTGCAATTATAAAAGATACATTACTTGTTTTAATGGAAGGTTTACCGAAAGGTATTGATTTTACTGATGTTATGAAAGTATTATTAACTATTGAAGGTGTTAAACGTGTTCATAATCTACGAATATGGGCATTAAGTTTAGATAAAATTGCAATGTCAGCCCATGTTGCCATATGTGAGAAATTAAGTTTTTTTTTATTAATCAATTAACTAATTAATTAATTATAATTTTCAAGTGCCTGGAGTTAATCCACAAGTGATTTTGATGAATGCTACGAAAAATATACATGAAAAATATAATTTCTTTGAGATGACTTTACAAATTGAAGAATTCCAAGAAGCTATGGAAGACTGTAGACAGTGCCAAAATCCAAAATAATTATGATATAATTTGTTTTTTTTTTAATTTATTATTTATTAAATTCAATTATTTGTTTGCTATTTTGTTAGTAAATTCAAGAATTTATGAAATTGTCTTTTGCATTTTCTCAAAAAAAATCGTTCTTTATAAAAATTTTTGCCTGCTCTGAGAAGCTGCTTGGCATAACTAGAAGGAAAGCCAATGGAAAAATATGAAATATGCTCAGAAGGTAATCGTTTCTACCTTCGTCAAGCAGATGAAGAAAAATTGTCGACCCTTCTGTGATTTATTGGTCTTCTAATGTTTATTTTCTAATTCAATATTCAATTGGAAATATTTATCATGCCTTAAGATTTACAACCCAAAAGGCAATAAGTCAAAACCACTATTTCGGTGGTTTTACTATAACTATACTCTTGTTTTAGATTTTAAAACAAAATGCAATTGAGGTAAATTATTCTTAATCGGAAAATAAATGAAAAAAATACAAGAGTTGATTTAAATTGTGATAATTGCAATTAATTCTTACCAGAGGCGGATCGTAATTAGTATCAATGGCCCCGTTAAGGCAGGCGACCTGAAATTGAAAAATAGTATTCCATAACGGTGTAATCATGCTACAAATCATCACTAGTACCTATATTTGTATCTTTTCTGGCAGAGTTCCTAAATTGTTTTTGACTCCAGGCCTCCAAGAAATCCGGCCCGCTCCTGATTTCAATTAAGTGTTATTCCAATGGGAAGGGTTCGAAAAGTCAGTGGGCTACCTATACCCCGCTACGATGCAGGCGACTCGGTGGCAAAGGAGCTTAAAGGGGAACCACGGATTTTATTCGTTGCGGGGGGGCTCAAAAACTGTAGTTATGCCACTGCGAAAAGTTCAAAAGTTTAGAATTACAGTTTGCTTGAAATTTTGCTACTTCCAGCTATCCTAAGTTTGAAAAAACATAATTGCTCTGAATCTCGTTCACTAAATAGCAGAAATGCCAGCTGAAAAATCATTCTTCACAGTTTTGTTTAGAAACTTCAGACGAACTCATTCCACAATAGAGAAATTAGAGATTGACGTCCACAAAAATAACTGAAAAATAATTCAGAAGAGAACAAAGACTAGTCGTATTGTTCCGTTAACACTTCTAGAGTGACGTGGTGGTAATAATTATTATTGAAAACTTCAAATTTACTCTATTTGGAATGTAATTCGAACCATGCTAGAAAATTGGCACTTTTACCAAATGATTATTATCGCTACGTAAAAAGTTCTATTATAAGAGCCACGAGGGTATGAAATTTTATATCTATTTTCAGGCAGTTGATTGATTTCGTCATGTAATTGTTCAAATATAAATCACTACTGTCAGCACTGACAGTAGTGATTTTTCCCGTTGCCACGAGGCATATGACGTAACGATTGCTTCTTCAGCTGATAGGATTGACCGTATTATCAATTCTAAAGAAATCTAAAGAGTAATTCTTATCAAAGTCCAAATATTAAGTTTACAAAACAGCGTAATTAATAAAATGAATGTTTTTATATGGAATTGGGTCATTTTTTTTGATAATTATTTGTTGTCTTGGGCAGGGCCGGCGCTAGGGTGCTTGGCGACCTTATGCGCTCGAGAATTATTGCTATTATTATATTCATGTTAATTTAATATTTCTTTGTATGACCACTTTTCCGTCCGAGGTGCCTTCACCACTGGCGCCGCTTGATATCAAGCGCCCTTATGTCTAGCAGCACCTGCTTACTGCGTTCCGTTGGCCCTGATCTTGGGAGATTTGTAGGATTTATGGAATGAAATAAATTAATTTTAATAATAATAATTTATTTATATAAAAATACTCAGTTTTAAAATAAATAAAATATATACAACAGATCTATAAATATTTGGATAATAATCAGTCAATTTACTAAAATGTAGATTGAAGGGGTTTCAAATTGGCTACAGAACTCATTCGTCTAACTTTAACACCAGCTAATTTTCGTTCAATATCTTCTAAACTTTGGCCGCGTGTTTCCGGCACACATAATATTGTAAATACTAAACTGATAATTGTTAATGAACCGAACATCCAAAATACACCATGTTGTCCGATAATATCTTTAAATAATGGGAATGTTGTTGTTACAATAAATGTACATGTCCAATTGAAACCGGTAGCAATTGATGCAGCTGGTCCACGTATTTTGGCTGGTAATATTTCACCCATCATCAGCCATGGTATTGGACCAAAACCAAGTGAAAAACCTAATACATATACTACAAAACTAACTAATGGCAACCATCCATAGGATGCAACATCGACATGGGCAACATTTAACAAATAAAAATATGTACCTAATATCCCGGTTGTTATTATCATTGCTACACTTGATATATACAAGAGTGCTTTACGGCCCAATTTGTCGATAAGTACAGTTGCTATGAATGTTGATATGAAATTAACAACACCAACAATTGTTGTACATATAGATGGTTTTAACGATGAACCAGTATCTTCGAATATTTGTGTTGTATAAAATATTATTGCATTAATACCACTTAATTGTTGGAAGAACATTAATCCTAATACGATAAATAACGATTTAACATTGGTTCGTGATACTAAATCGGAGAATTTTGCTGATTTCTCATCGGCAACCTTTTGACTCTTCAACAAATCTTCAAATTCTTTATTAACAGTATCTTCATTATTTTTGCCACGTAACCATTTTAATGCTGCACGAGAATCTTCAATACGTCCTTTCGATATGTACCAACGTGGTGTTTCCGGTATCAACCATATCACAATGAAAAATGGTATTGGTAATAATACACCAACACCAGCTAAACCTCTCCAATCTAATACATTTCCCAATAGAAAACACGTCAATATACCAATATTACCAAATGCTGTTGGTAATAAACCTAATGTACCACGTACTTCTGGTTGGACGGTTTCACCCAAATATACAGGCAATGTTAAACTTGCAATACCAACACCACAACCGGCTATCATACGACTAACATACATATACCAATAATTTGCAGCAAAATAATTAACACTCCATGCAACCAAAAATAATACATCTGTCACCAATAATGTCCATTTTCGTCCAATAAAATCAATCATCGGACCACCAATTAAACCGCCAAATAATGCTAATAACGGCATCAAACCACAAATCCACGATACCTGGACGGATTTTATTGAAACAATAATGGTTTTTGTTCTCGTTTTTTTTTTGGTGAAAATCAAAAACTCACCTCATTATCGGTAATATTAAGATCTTTAGTTAATAATGGAATTGCTGGAGATGTGTAAGCTGAGGCATAACCGATTGTCATCGAGACCCATGATACTGCCAATGCCGCGATTAACTGAAACCAAATAGGGGATATTCAACAACTAAAGGTCTTTAGGAGATTTATAGTAAATTTAGTGGATTTTTTTAACTTCACAGATACCTGGGATAGTGTGCATTTAGGAGGAGGATCACTTTCCGGTACTGTAAACGTAACATGGGTATCTGCTCGCATTAACACTTTCATTCTAATTATTTAACTGTTTTTTTTTTTAATCAAATTCAAATTAATCAATATCGACACTGTATCAAACTGTGTACTTAATTAAACCTATAGTCGTCGTTTGTATTTATAACATCCCAATAACCCCCTCCGTTGTCACATTACATTACATTAATAAAATTTTTGTTATGCGTAACATGATTGTTTTTGTCCTTTAATGGGCCACAATTTATTATTAATTCACTTCGATGATCAGTTGACAATTGTTATTTTTTCTAGCAAATTTCTCTACAAATTTCCTACCATTATCTAGTATTTCCATATATATTTTTTACAAACCCTGTTTAGGACAAAAAAGTGAGTAAAAAAGAATTTACACGAATAGCTAGATTTTTTTTCAAAAAATTATCTATGCTAAGTATGTAACTAAGTCTGACCTTCTTCATTTAATTGGGTAAAGGTTTTTAAAATATTGTTTCCGAAAATAATTTTCCTCTCGTCAAGGAAATTCATTGATTACTTTTATAGAAAACAATAATAATAATACTCACTTGTGGCAATAGTTGTTTGATGTTGAATTTCTTCTTATTAGAGGGTTGACATAATTCATCTGAACTATCATTTTCATTATTAATACTTGTATCTTGTTCTGTATCTTTTTTCATTTGTAATGGTTCGATTTCTGGTAATGTTCTTCTTAGATTTTCTTCTAAATTCATACCTTTTATATATTTGTTGATTGTTTGACTTGATTGAAATTCTAAATTTGACAAATTTGTTGATGTTGTACAAGCTGATATTGTTGGACTGTCTGTTTGTCGCAACAACTGGCCACCACCGTACTGTTAAACAGAAATTTATAATAAATTTCATATTTCTGATAAGAAATATTTAATTTCTATCAAGATTGACCTATGGTCATTATTGAACAATATTTTTTTCTCTCTTTATATAGGATAAGAAAGAAACCTATTTAAACAAATGAAATCGATTGAGAAATTGTATTATTACAACAATATTAATTAACAAATTCTCGAATAGATGCAATTGCATCTTTATCAAAATGTAAATACAGTAGACTCTCGATTATCCGGGGTGGTCGGGAGAAATGGTTTCCCGGTTAATCGAATTCCCGGTTAAGCCGCTTCCCGGTTAATCGAGTCCCGGATAATCGAGAGTCTACTGTAATTTCAGCGGGGGGAAAAAAGCAATAAATTAAACTCGTAAATACGTAAAATCGCGTCAAAATAAATAATTATTAAAACCAATAAACGGAAATTTCAATTAACAACAAAAACAAACATTCCAAATAATAATTTGAAAATTAAAAAAAAAAGCGCGTCTTGTATTATTGGCTGCCTACCGAGAGAGCTTTTTTTCCAACAACAACAACAATCCTGCAACAATTCAAATTAGATTAAATGATTAAAGTAATTTTTTTTTAAATAAAATTGAGTCGAAACATTACAATAAATCTAAATTGTATTAAATACAATTGAAGTAAAACTACCAATAACAATAAATAACGACGATATTAAATAATAAAATTGTTTATAATAAATGCATTTTAAATAAATTATGATGCAATCAAAAGAAAGACTGTTGGTAGTTGAGTAATTTGTTTGGGAAAAATGAACATTGCAAAATTTTTATTAACTTTTTTGCAACAAAATCAGCCTTTTTTTTCAAAATAAACTAATTTTATTTTTCTTTAAAAAACAACGGTAAGGTTACTATTTCATATCCGAAGAAATTCAATGATTTAATTAACAAAAAAAAAAATGTTCCGCTATTGCTCCTTTTTTTGTTAATAATAATCGAATAGTGTTTGGAGGTACCTGGCGATCGGTATTAAATAATCTTGATAACATTGATATTGATAAGCCGGTGATTTTTTTTTGTTAATATTCATGAAATAAGTTTGGCTATTTTTGTACCTAACATTGAACTTAACCTAGGCTTGTTTTATAATTGTTTATCAAATGTTTATTATTAGATTGTAATTATAGTGTAATTGTGTAATAATCTAGTTTTTTTGTTACTAGAATTGCATTAAATTAAAAGTAATTGTTATCAATAATAAATGATGTGAAATATTATTATGTGGTATTATATTGATATGTTGTCGGGCGCGAATCGACCCAGAGAATATTCCAGAACGATTGTAAGTAGAGTGTTTGTTGGACATGTTTCCAATACCGCTCCACTTTAATTTAATAGTTATTTTCAAACATTCAACAAACAAATATAATTGTTTAATAGAAAATTGATAAATAATTATTATTAAATGCCGGTAAATGGCGGTGAAACGTTTAAATTTAGTTATTTGATGGACCGCTATGGGGGCGCTCGTGGAAATTTTCAAATTTTCTATAGGAAAATTCGCCCCAAAAAAAATTTCAAATTTTCCCAAAATTTTTTGCAACTTACCTCCCATTTTGATTTTTTCCAATCGAATTTCTTCCAATATGACCAAGTTCTATGGGGTCGTGGTATATTATTCTCTTGATTTACAACCCTGTAATAAATATCACTGACATTCGTATCACTTTGATAAAACGACATTATTTATTGTAAATAATCACTATTTCGTTGTTAAATTATTTATTTAAAATAAAAAAAAACGAATTAGTTTATTGCCTTGTTTCATCCAATTTAAGCAAAAAAAAATATATTAATTCTTTTTCTCTCTCTCTTATAAAAAATTTCACCAATCTATCTGTATCTGTCTGTTTTATAGAATAAGCTCCGTTCGCTTGTGCATCGTATCCGTAACATTACATATATATATTTTACCTGGGTAGTGGGGGAAATTAGAAAAGGACAGATAGTGTAGACGGTGTGATTTTTTTTTCAAATATTCGACTTTGTAATAGAAAAAGAGAGAAATATTGCATTTTTTCCACATAAAAAAACAAACGATAACATAAATTACAGAATCAATCCAAATAGTTTTGAAAAATTATCAAAAAAGTCGCAAAATTATTATCAAATCCACAATCAAATTGCGTTATCTAGCAAAATTTTCGATCATCGAAAATATCGATATAATTTGCGTCTATTAACATGCAAATTTTTTTGTTTATTTATTTAGAAAATAGCGCTAATCGTTTACAATAATTTGTTCCTTACAACTATTAGCACGTGAGATTCTACACGTAGTATATCAATTTTGGGCTAGATATTGGTTGAAGACAAAATTGACGGAGATGAACAAGAAGGAGAGAAGATGATGATGTTTTTGTTTTTTTAGGGGGAAATTTTATTCCAAATTCTTATCAATTTATAGTGTTTTCCATTGGAAATATTGTGAAAAATGTGAAAAGTTTCATAGAAAAATCTCAATCGGGAAGTTTGACTTAAAAGAGCGGTAATCTCGCAGTGGAAATTTCCATTCAGCATTTGTGCGCTCACAACATTTTTAACATTTGATCGATACTCCGCCGTCTGACTAAAAATTCTATTATTGTTATCAATAATATTTGATTGGTATCTAATTTCCATTGTACACAATGTGTGTGTGTAATATAATGGAAAATTTTTCCTAATCAACCAATTGAATTCTAATTCGTGACTTAATTTAAAATTTAAAAAAAAATACGAAACCCTACTCACATACGACAGTTCCGTTGATTTTCAATGTACTGATGTAGATTTGTATAATAAGACATTTTTTTTCTTTCTTTCATAAAAAAACTGAACAATTTAACGACTAATTGACCTGTAATTACCGAAAAATATTAACCGGTTTAGTTGATTTTTTAAGACTGATTAATATTTTCAATTGGCCCGGTAATTATAAACCCGGCTTATCTTTATTGTATCTTGTTAGATGATACCTTAGGACTTTATCGGTCAGACAAAAAAACATAGTTTATTATATAAACATTTCCCTTTAATATTAGCAAATTTATTAATTGGCGACTTTCTGTTTTAGCAACTGGTCAGGCCCTATAGTAGAGTTAAGTCTCCAACTTATCCAAGTCAACGGCCTTGGGTGAATGTCGTTTGTTGACGGAAGAATTTTCTAGATATTTTCACATCTGTACAGCAATTTTTATTGTTATCAGACTAATATATTAATATTAAAAAAATGTAATTGTGAGACTAAAAATCCCGAGGTCGTGTTTTTTTTTCCTACGATTAATTACATAGAAAGGAAACCTGATGATTTTGACATTTTTGTTGTATGTGTGTGTATTGTTATTTCCATTTATCTTTGCATATTATTGTGTATAGTTGATGCAAGTTTTTTTGTGCAATCATTGTGTGTATAAACGTCATATAGGAGGTGTGTCAGTTCAGCCAATAGAAAGGCGCCTTGTGGACGGGCCTCCAACTCTCGTCACGTAGCCTTGTTCAAAGTCAATTGCCCGGCGACAGGCTAAATTAATCGAATGCTTTTATATTTATAAAAGTCAATTGCCACATATATACAAATAATGATTTTACGTCAATTTATAATTAATAATATAAAATGCAATCGCCTTGAACTTGTTTAATAATCAACGGGGAAAACGTAAAAAAAACCACTCGGAAATATCTTGATTATTATAATACATACCGAACAGCATCATGTATTATCTGTGCCGGCTACGTCACAGCGACACACCTCTTATACATGACCTATACTTCTTTTTATATAACAAAATAATGGAATTTATGCAAATATCTTAATAA
Source organism: Iselma pallidipennis (assembly GCA_037464855.1). Classification (NCBI taxonomy): domain Eukaryota; kingdom Metazoa; phylum Arthropoda; class Insecta; order Coleoptera; family Meloidae; genus Iselma; species Iselma pallidipennis. Next base: position 74,127 of record JAZBHA010000224.1, on the reverse strand, counting down.
ATTCCTATATAATATAATGCACATCGTTCTTATCACAGGACCGGACTGATCCCAATACACCCTCTTATCATCAGTTAGGGTGGTATGGCGTAAATGCGCAAAATTCCTTGTTTCCAGACATTCTATAGGTCAATGCGCAATTTTCCATTTAAAAATCCTAACAATTGAATAATAAAATAAAAAAAAACAACAAAATATTGCAACTAATATGAAATATTGCATAAGAAAAACACACGCCCTTTAAACACAACCGGTTAAACAGCCAACATAAAATCAAATACAAATTTATTTAAATAATAATTAATTCTAATTGCAAATATAAACAAATTAAAAACGTTGCAATATAAATATCATAGAATATTGAAAAGAATTAATTATGGTTTTTTTTTTGGGGAAATTAAACGGTTTCGGAGAATGCTGATGTAGCAAAATTTTGGTGAATGTACATAAGCGGTTTTTTTATTATTATTATTATTATTATTATTAGAAAAATTAAACTTTAGTCTTGTGATTAAATTTGACGTCGGATGACAAGCCCCTAAAAATTAACGGAATTTGATCTTTATCATCGTCGTCGTCGTCATCGTAATTATACAACAAAATTTTATATACCTTGAACTTGAACGATTTCCACTATGATTTTTGTTTTTTTTTTATCTAAAAATAATGTGCAATAATCCAAAATTAAATATGAAAATTTTGGAAAATTTATATATTTTATAAATAAATGTAAATATAGAATTTGCCGGCATTTGTGACGGCATTCTATAAATTCTCTCTCTTGTCTTGTATCTTTTATCTTTTAAATATAAACCTGTGGTGTTTCGTTCAGGAATAGTCGAATTTATTAATAGGTCAAGTTGCAATCAATTTTTTTACTTTTTGTCTAAAAAATTATGTTAATACATGCAAATCTAATAAATATTATTATTATTATTATTTTGTTGTATTAGTCAAAACCCTTGCATATTTTGAAAAACAAGGAATATTTCGACATTTAATCAGTTGATAAGAATTATTATGATAAAATTTTGCAATAACTAACTTAGAAAGTCCAGAAATTAGTAAAATCCCAAACAATTTATCAACAAAAATTGATAAAATCCATATTACTTTGACACAAAATATGCAGGAAATTTGAATTCCTATTATATGTATTGTAAATGAACCCTCTTATAAACGGACTAATTAAAGGGAACGGGATAATATCGATTGTTCAAATTGTATGGTTATTTCCGAGTCTAGTAATAATCAATTAACTTCGTTATGTATATAAATAATTAATAAACTTAGGTCAGTTTGTTTCGATATCCCTATTAAAAAACTAAAATTAGAATCAACGTATTTCTTGATATTAGGGTGCGTTGACACACCCTTTCTCTTTAAATATACAAAGGGAACTGTCCTTTCTTTTTTTTCATTTAGAACGAAAGGAGCCAAAGTTAGGTGAGAAAAATCCTGGCGGGTCAACGCACCCTTATTGCTGAAATCCGTACATAGAGGGTTCTACTGTATTTCGATATCAAGACAAGTTATACCCAGAGCCGGCTCTAGGTGAATTGGTGCTCCTATGCGGGCACCTTTTTATCACCTCTTACACACACTGGGATCGCCTCAAAGGTTGTAACCCGGCTATAACGACAGACAGGGGGCTTTGGAGGTTTATAAGTAGTAATGTGTCGTAATAATCAAGTTGTCATTATCTGAGATGTCGTTATAGACGACTTCTACGTAAATAGAGTTTAGAGCCCTTGCCTTCAAGCACCTCTATGCAGCTGCTTAGTAGGGTCAGTGTTTCCAGCCGGCGCTAGTTATATAAAAGATTTTCAAAGCAAAACAGGCTTGTTGTTACATAGTGAGATGCAACACTTTATTTTGAAATGAATTTCTCTCTAGCACCGTTGTGTACTCAACTACTGCTAAAACAAGCTTTCTAATTATAAAGTGTTTCAAAAATACAGCGATAGTACTTACGGTTTTGATAAAAATTACCTTCTTACCAGGGCCAAATTGGGCAGGGGCGGGATATGGGGAGATTTCCCCGAGGCCAATGAGTTCTTGGGGCGCAAATTGCGTTTAAGGGGGCACCGATAATCGTTTAAGGTAATTGATCATCAACTGAAGAGATATTCTTTTCTTATAAATTCCGCCGGTGGTCAAGGTAAGCCAGTCCGGCTCTGCTTCTTACATTGTATTTTTGTTACAAATAACCGATTTGAATAAATTTTCTCATGTATAGGCTACAAAAATTATCATTAAATTGGCGTTTGTAGATTGTTTTATACTGGAATAGGAAAATTAAAATATGCTTTGAAAATTGCTATACCATTATGATAAAGACAATATTATCAATTGTAATTAGTTGAAAATTGGGAAGTAATAAAAGATTCTACATTTTTCTTTTTTTTTGTATTATTATCATTTTAGGTCATCTTCTCAAAAAACTACGCAAATTCTTGGAAGTTCAAAAAACCTAAATCGAACTGATAAGGAATGAATCCTCAAAAATTTCAGATGCAGCAAAATCAACTGTTACTACAGGCAAAACATGTTGAATGTATTAATAAATGAATCAAAACAGTTTAACAGGCCTGCGTACTGTCCGTGGTTAGGCAGGTTTCACTGTATTTTACAGTAAAAACACGGAAACACAATTGAGAGGAAACTATATTGTCAATTATTAAGAGCAGGGCTGGACTGGATAGTGGGCCAAATAACGTTTGTGGGGGGGGGGGGGCGGTCATTGATGATCTTTTCAAGTTTTTTCTTTTGCTTATCAGCTGAAGAGATGTCTCTCTTCTTTACAAATTCCCCCAGGGCCAAAGTAAGCCAGTCCGGCCCTGATTAAAAGCCATAATTGGCAGAAAATTGACAAATTTGGGCTTTAATAAAGTTTTCAAGACATAAATTGTCAGGTTTCTATAATGTATAGTGAGGAATTTGAATGTTTATTGTTAGACAAATGCGGATATTTGATATTATTGTTGATGGTGAAAACGGAAGTTCCCACCTTATCAATAATTTTTAACCTTCAGTTATGATCAAAATATTCAATTATAAATAAACAAAACTGGGCAAAATAGTATTGAAATTCAAATAATTTGCAGAAAATTGAAAAGGAAGAATCATAATAAAAACCCAATAATAATAATAAAAAGATCTGCGACACTCATGATATTGGTGTTTTATAATACCTATTTAATTAAAACAATGATCGTATTTATTTAATTTTATAATAAAAATTATCGTTAGTTATCTGTAATTTATATCATCAAATCTTTTATTGAAACTATTTAGCCTTGTTTTTACACTGTAATGGTCATGTTTAATTAATTATTTCTATTTGTTATTAAAATGTACGTGTCAAATTATAAACAGTTACACAATTTTTATTATAAACAAAAAGGTATAATAAAAATTCGAGATGTAGTATATTTTTCGGAAAACTACAATTAATACAAGAACTATTGATACGTATTTATTATTGATACAAAACAGAATCCTGATTTAAATTTAATGGATTTCGATCAAAAAAAAAAAAACAACAGAAAAAACAGGACGAACAGGATTTGTCTTTTCTTTATTTCTTTTACACAAATTCATCAACTACGACGTGTTAATTATTGATTAACGTGATATTATGTTTTATAAATATAGGAAAATTACAATTGCATTATTGTTTCTTTTTTATTATTAAGAGTTCATTTGATTATCAAGATTTATTGGGAACTTATGAATTCCGTTTTATTGATTTTTGTTATAATTAAAGAGCAAAAAAGAAACTGGTGTTATGATATTTTATGTTTATGTTAATGTTTGAAATAATATTTCGCGAAACAAAAAAAATCTCGATGTTATTTCGCGACATAAATAAGTATATGTCCTTAAAAATTTTCCATTCGTTCGAATACATATATTCCTGATTGTAAATGAGCATAAAATTAACATAAATATGGTATTTATAGTTTGCAATATTAACAATACTAATTTTTGGTATTCTTTATTTAGTTATCAGTTAATTTTTTCGACATTTTTAAAACAAATTTTATGTTTGCTATTTTGATAATAATAGGTACATCTAAAAGTTTTCAACAATGTTAAATTAAATTAGCGGTACGTTAATTATTTATCTGCGCAACAGATTCGTTTTTTTTTTTTTAATATTAAAATCAACAATTTTTCTTTGTTATTCTAGTTCTATTTACCACACAAATATTTGATAATATAATATCAATAAAAAAACCTACATACAAATGCAGTAGTATATCAAAAATTTTATTATTTTCACCTTGATAATAACGTAAAATAACAAAAATAAATCAGAAATCATTTCATCTCCTCATATTACTTGTAAAAATTTTTCAAATTACTTTTCTCGTTTAATTATTATTATCCGAATTTATGCTATTTTTATCGATATATGTATATCAATAATTGATTTGTGCCAATAAATATTCGACCATTCGACACGTGTTTCGCCTGACACAACAACAATTCCACGTGCCATCCCTTTTTCAGTATTCACACCAGTTTTTTCTATATTAGGAGAGAAACAAGCCTCTACAATTATGCCAATTTTGGCTACAATCATTGCTCAATATTGCCACAAAATCGCGAATGTCCACAACATTTTAGAAATTTTTTTATTTAATTCGAAGTATCTTTAGTGACAATTTGGTTTAATCTGTGTGACGACCACAGTTGAGAAAGGTTCTAGTAAAAAATGATTTTAAATTTTATTCAATATTTTTCTATCTAATTAAAATGAATTGCTTTTAAAGGATTGTTTGTTATTGTTCTGCATTACACGTGAGTTGTATCACATCAAGACTGAATTGTGGTTTGTTGTGTAACGAAATAAATTAAACATTGCGTGTACCAGTTTATCAATTTAACATCTTTACTAATATAAGACTAGTTTTTTGTTTTTGGTCTTTCTCATTATCCTTCATTGGAATTAGGATCATTTCCGCTATATTTATAGCCTTGTTATTTTTGCTAAGGACAACTTTATACCTATTGTTAAAGTAGTGCTTTGATGGCTTAGACTTCCTGTTGGTTGCCGAATTGACAAATCTCCTTAAAAAAAAAATCTGTTATCCTTAATCCCTTTAGTCTGACCAGAGGAGAACTGATCGAAACAGGACTTCCTATTATTAAAACAAAAATGTGAAAGGAATAGCTCCTTTTTTAGATATTTCTGAAGCTTTTACTTTAAATCGATGAATCTTTTTCCCCATCCTATCGTTAACGTTATTTTTATTTGGCTTGAGGACACGGAAGTCCTTCAAATTTTTATTAAAATTTTTTTAACACAAAAATTCTTCAGCTTCTAAGATTTTAAAAGATTTCATCATATTGCCAATTGTTGTTGTTTTTTTTTGAATAGGTGTATTATAAGTTATTTAAATATTGTCGTTCACAATAAAAGGATAATTTTTTTTAATGAAGTGCCGAAAATTTTTATCTTTTTTTTTTTATTGGGCAGTAGAATTTATTTAAGAAGCTTATAAATCTAATAACCTCGATTTATTGATTTATTATTGTAAACTGTAAATTATTTTTTATTGAAAGAAAAAACCAGGTATTCCATACAAGTCATGTCTCTTAAAATAGCTGCAATTTAAAATCACGCTGTTACATTATGTACTTTCTCTTATTATATCTATCTCTATCTTTCTATGATTCAGTTAAAATAATTTAGAAAAAATCTAGATTCCCAAACAAATTTTTCTGTTATTGCCAATAAAACCAAAAATACTCAAAAATTATTTTCAAAACGTTTGTATATTTTATATGTATCCAGAGCTGTAACTAGAACTTTTAGCACCTATGGCTAAATACAAAAATTACGCCTTATTTTCAGAAGGTAAAGGGTAAAGTCAGAGAATCATCCACTTCACTTCTATTTTTTTTTGAGCTGATGTGCAGAGGATGAGCGTCACGATTTTACCCTCATCAGGTCCGCAAACCAATCTTCGGCGCCTGTGGCTAGGGCCACACTGGCCATAGACTAGTTACGGCTCTGTTTGTATCTATTAAAAGTGGTATTAGTAATCTATTTCTGTAATACTCTTAACTATTTTCGATTTCAAATTGGTATTTTTACAACAATCTAAATTGAATGAAAATTCGACTGTGTAATCATTGGAAACATGCCTACCAATAAAAAAATTAAATATAAATCTTGCAAATAGAAAATAGAAAAAAAACAACATGCTCAATCATGCACATTTAGTGATCTTCACGTGATCAACAAGACGGATTTAATAATAATAACAACAACAATAACAACTACAACAAAAAGATTTATTAATATTATCAACTGTGTAATCCACAAGTTTATTATTGCAATTACATATATTGTTGAAGATTATTCTTTAAAATTATAACTGACGATTAAAAAATAACGGGCTAATAATAAGTCGTAGTTCTACAAAAAATTCCATATTTGTGATATCGCTACATAGTATTAAAAAATATGTTATCCTAAAGGAACGCCGATAATATCAATCAAACACATTACACAAATAACGATATGATTTTTTTCTAGAAAGTTAAGATAAACCGAAATATTTCCTTTCTGAAATTTCCAAGGATAATTCTTTGAAATTTCTTTCAAAAGTTTTAAAATCTTCAGCATTCTCACTAGGGGTTCCTAAGGGTGACTACATGTTGGAGCATCGACAAGACCATCGCTTCTTGCACACATCAGTCGTTCTCATTTTGTAGTATGGTTTTAGATAGAGAGAAAAATAGTGTGCAAGGTGTGATGGTCCCGACAGTGCGCTAACATGTAGTCACCCTTAGGTCCTTAGTGTAGCGCACACTGCAGTGCATATTGAGACTCAGTAGTTGCTTATTGAGATAATGGGACCAAAAATCATAAAAAGGGGTAAAATCACTGCATCTTTGGCTAGAAAAGCAAACACAGGCTAGGTAGAAACTGTATCTCAAAAACTGCACCACACAGTACTGAACTGCCCTGAACTATACTGCGTGGCGCTATGGAATACGAAAACCTGAACTGCTCTGTCCTGTGCTGTCTGTATTTCCTGTGTCTCAATATGCGCCGGCCCTTAGGGTACATGTATACTATAGCAAAACCACTAGTAGAATGACTTTTGAAGCCATAAATCTTTAAATACTTGGTCACAAAAGAATGTATGGTTAGTTTCTTCTCTCCTATTCTCGCCTCCCTTTCTAAAAATAAAGAAGCAGATATATCCTTTCAAGACCGTACATACAGGCAGTGTGTTTTCCTCCAAAAAAACCCTAACATATAGACTTAACATCACCTCAACAGGAATCCTGCTTACCGCCCTGTATCCTTTCTCGTCAAAAATAAAGAGAAAGGAAAATAAGTTAGGAGAGAAATTTCACCCTAAAAAAATTACGACCTTTTAAAACTCTGTTTACAAATCTATTGTCCTTCTCCATTTGATTCCTATTTACTTCGCGAAATTAAACTATTAATTTATCGGATCGTTAAGTTTTAATAAAGTAAATTTAGAAAAAAATTCCATTATGCATTTATTGATCTAAATCACCAATTAAATTAATCCTGAAGGTTGATAAATTAAAAACAATACTCTAGAAAATTCAAAGGAAATTTTAAAGTTGAAATTTTTGAATACGTATTAATTACACAAGTTATTTTTTGTTTGTTGTTTTGTTTATTGCTGACATTTAAGTTCTTCCGTTATTTCTAATATTTTATTCGACATTTAATTTAGAAATATGAATAATGAGAAGAAATAACCAGAGCCGTAACTAGCCTATGACTAGTGTGGCCCAAGCCATAAGCGCCGAAAATTGCTTTCCGGACCTGATTTGGGGTGAAAGCATGACTACCACCCTCTGCAAAAGCAGCTAAAAAAATAGAAGTGAAAGGGACGCTGCTCTTGCTTTATCCTTTATCTTGTGAAAATAAGGCGTGATTTTTGTATTCAGCCATACCATAGGCGCTAAAAGTTTTAGTTACGGCTCTGGAAATAATAACGATGCATAAAAATTGATTTGTAAATAAAATATTGATTGGTCAGTTGATTGACATAATGGTAAATATTGATAGAGAAATATACATAACGGAAATTTCCGGAAAAACGTGCAATTTTAATAAATTTCAACAAGTCTAATCAAGTACCTAATATATTCAATGACTAACACAAATATTCGTATATCGATTTACAGACTAATGATTATTACAACTAATTTATTTTATCACTTTTCGCAATTGGTGAAAACTGGTTTTCATTGCTTTTGGCTGCTTATTTGAAAAAAAATCAGTTTTTTTTTTCAATTCGTCTTGTGAACTGTTTTGCGAAAATATCTCAAGAGAATTGAAATCTGGAGAATTAGCTGGACAGTCGATCACTTTGGTGCAGTTGTATAAATGCCAAACATACTCTGGCAAAACATGAAAGAAGTCCTTCCATAATTTTCTTAAAGTTATTATTACGAAATAGTCACTGGTCGACCCAGGTATTGGGAGACTAAGGCCATGTTCAGGTTGGCGCATCAAGCCTAGCGTCGAGCCTGGCACACTATTTTTCTCTCTATTTAAAACCATCCTTTAAAATGAGACCGACTGATGTGTGCCAGGCTCGACGCTAGGCTTGATGCGCCAACCTGAACATGGCCTAAAGCTTGTGGCTTTTCCAGAGACTCCCAGTGTTAAAAAAAGGATTGTAGGAAGCTTGTAGGCTTGGAGGCCCTGAAACCTAAGGTTCATCAATTCATAGTAGATCCGCTATTGAAAATAGTGTTTGCAAAAAATATTGATTTTGCTGTATCTGTGATGCGAATTTACTTAGAATTTTATTCAAATCTTAAATATTTCGGGTAATTACAAAATATATAATATGTAAACATATTTGCCTTATCATATCCTTTTTTTTCATATGCTATTGCCGGTGATTTCTCTCTGAGTTGCTGCATAATTAGACCGACTTACGTCAATTGTCTTAAGATAAATATAAAATTTATTAAATTTCATATTTATATTGATAAGAAGAATCAACCACGAGTTTAGAAAATGACCGTTTGTCATGTTGTTTTTCAATATTTATTCCAGATTTTGAATCAGTTTATACTGGATCTTTACTTTGTTTGATAAAGAATTTCTGGCAAATTCATATAGAAATTTCGTTTAATTTAGTGGATAAATAACGAAATTCAATTTCTCAAAAGTAGAAATTAGTCAAAAAAAAAACCCTCTATTTTCTGGTCTTATCTTTAGTCCTTTATTTAACGTTCAAACGAAAAAATAGATAGAAAACGATGTCTAAAACTAGAGTTTGATTAAAAATATACCATCGGACCATTGTTTAATCAATAACTTTATCGAAATCAAATCAAATCAAATCTAACACCCATAATAAGATGCGTCAGTATGATATCTTTATCTTTTGACCTTTTGGGTTCAATAACATAGAAAATAAACTATTGCAAAAATCATCAACTATCTTAAAAAAAAAACAATTATTCAATTAACAACTCCAATTCTTGATTGGTCCCTTTATGGAGGTAAGGATGGAAAAAAATCAAGATTTCTCGAAACCATGAAATTAATTACATTTCTTTTCTTCAATTAAGAACAAATTGTCTACAGATTTTAGAACGCCAGAATGAATTTTTTCCCTTTTTTTCCAGTAAAAAATTATTAGGAGCTGAAAGGTGAAAATTTATTAAGATGTTTCCAATGATTCTATCTCTAGCAAGTAATATTATTTAAAATATTATCTCGCAAAACTGGTTCTAAAGAAATTAATCTTCAAAAAATGAAAAATTAATAAAAGAAGCAGTAACGTAAGTAATCAAAAAGTACTGCAGGCAACCAACAATACGTTACTTCCATCGGTTTGTAAACTTTAGGACGATAAAAACGGTTTCTAATTAATAATTAGAAATCTTGTTATCAAATGAGCCTTAACAGTTCTATATCATATCATCTGGGACAGTAAGCGCTATCTATATATTTCATTTAGTATTATATCCCGTAAACGTAAAAATACCGGCAATAATTAGTTTTGAATTTTAAACATAAAGGAAAACAAACAATTTTATAAAATCAAAATTAATAAATAAGAAAACAGTTAAAAATAAAAAAAAATCATTAAGGTTAACTTGTCAGGAACCTTTCTAATAAATTGTCAATTTGTTTTCGCTTTAATTTGGTTACATTTTCAGGGAAGAATAAAGGGCAATTTATAGTTTGGCGCAAGAACGACCGCAAGCGCGTCAGCAACGCAAGGCGAGTTCAACTACCTATAGGATTTGTTCAATTTTCAATTTTATTCATGTAAACATATCCACATTAAGGGTCCACACGAAGTTTATGTAAATACATAGTAACGTTTTTCTGCTGTAATACGAAAACGCGTGTATGTGGAAGAATGCTTGGACTAAGTAAACTGAAGGGCTAGCCTATTGGAGGATTCAAAAATGACTCGATTTGGTCCAAATGTCTGTATCATTGTTCTGCCGTAACTTTCTTTAGAATCAACTAAATGCGAAGAATTTTATACCAATTAATAGAACAATTAAAGGCGGAGAGTCAACATCCTGTCACATTTCAAAACGCCTATTAGTTTTGTGGGAATTTTGATTTAAAATGTTCGAAAATTGCATTATAGGGCAGAAAATTTCATTGTAGGCAACACAGTATACTCGCTCTTTACAAAGCTCCGCTTCAAGAGATGAATTCATGGTTGCATTTTTCTTTAATCCAGGCGCTACTGCGAAAAATGCATACAGCTCGCACGCATATATGTACATCGGAGCTTACGGTCTCCCTTGCGTCGAACTATGAACAAATACAAAGAAATCCTATAGTTGAACTTTTCTTGCGTTACTGACGCGGCAGCGCTTGTGGTACTTCTTGCGTCAAACTATAAATCGGCCCTAAGGCTTCGAGGAGTCGTTCCTCGAGTCTTGAGGCATCCTCGAAGCCTCTTCAACGTGATTTTGCGCTCACTGTTAGGAATGAAGTATTTGCTAAATTAGTTCTATTAAATCGTACTAGATGACCGACTAAGTCAATTTACTTATTTGCAGTTTAAATTTTAGCTTAGGGGATACGGTTTTTCTTCTGGAATTTAGGCATAAAATTTTAAAAACAATCTATTTAGACCAGAAGCTTCAATAAAACTTTCCAAAAATACATCATCACACTATCCAGTTAGTTTGACTCAAGAGAATCTTTGAAAATATCTTAGAAACACAAAACTAATCTATTTTAAATCAATGAATATGATTATGGAGACTCACAGTTTTATTTTAAATATACACATGTAAAATACTGTACTTTCTTTGTGTGTGTTATATAATTTAACAAATATAGGTGACATAAAGGTGAACTTATATAAGTTACAGCAACGTAACTTCCTCTAATACAGACATGACTAAATCAATTTTCTAATCATCGAAAAATTTAACAGAAATTGAGGTTTTATTACTTTTTATTTTTTTTGTAAAGAAAAAAGAAATTTTGTCAAACAATTTAGAGAAAACTCCCATTATTTATACGAATATCTTTCAGATTATTTTATATAAGTAATATTGCAAAATAATTGAAAAGACAATAAATAATTTGAATTTTTAACAAAATTCTTCTATAAAAGAATATTCAAACTAGGAGAAGATTGGTTTGCACATGAAAATTAATTTAAAAGTGAAATCGCACATGTCTTGTTCGAATAGTGTTATATACGAAAAAAATACATAATAGTTTATAATATAAACAAATAAACCAACAAAAAGTAACATAATGCACTCTATCATAATTCATAAAATGACGTGAAAATTGCATTTATTGTCATTATGAATTTTGATTTACAGGAAATGCAGTAAATTTCTTAATAATAAAAAGACCGCACAAAATTTTACATAACACATTACAACCATCAAATCGTTATTGTTTATAATAAAATCCGATAAATAGAGTTTTAATAAATTGAACGCGGAATTGGTAATAATTTATAGGCAAAAATTATTTTAATGCAGGTCAAACCAAAAAAAACAACCATTTGATAATGATTGATAAAAGATTATTTCAGTTCAAATCAACGCATGTCAACAGAATACAATATTTAATAATAACGAATACAATTTATACAAAAATTATCTAACTAACTAGGTGGTGAAAAAAATCTTGAAATTCGCCTATTTAAGTTAGGAGTACCAAGGTTTTTTTCAATGGATTTCTCAACAATTTTTTTTTTTAATGACGTCCTGGTGTTAATTTTCGAATGTTATTGTGCAATTTCTTTCTGGTTAAATATTGCCTTTGTTGTTGTAAAAATTAATTTTCTGTTATTATTGTTCTTTTTCTTTTCGGTAATAATAATTGAATTCTATCCACGCTTGTACTTGGTCTGATACATATTAGAGGAGAGAATAACGTGGAATTTAATGTAATTTTACAAACATCTGGTTTTCTGTTAGTACAACTAAGATGTGGTTTTTTCTGTACATATCTCTGGAAATGTATAAGCAACAGAAAACGGGAAATAGAAAATCGATTTTCATATCAATGTCATATGGTATTTGGTAATATTATTTTATAAAAGAAATATTACATATTCTCAAAAACGGTTTTCCTGAAGTTTAATTAGTAAATTGATTTATTGCGAATTATTATAGTTTGGTTTTTCCGATATTGGAACATCTTGTTCTATTCAATTATGTTAAAACTAACACAAATTTTATTATTCTATTAACGTACTGTTTCTGCATAATACAGTAGAATCTCGAAACCGTGAACAAAAAAAAACGGAGGCTTTTCACAGTATCGAATTTGTTCACGTTAGCGAGTGAATAAAAAAAAATTAAATATGTGTTTACATCCTTCATTAAACAACGATTTCACAAAGGGTTACTAGAAAAAAAGTCACTAAGAATTGCAGGTTAGCGATAAAATTCAGGTAAACCCATAGAATTGAAGAGTAGTTGGCTATAAAGAATTGTTCACATTATCGAATTATGCGCTGTTCACATTATCGGATTAAAATTGAGATATTTAACGTTCACACTAACGAGATGTTCACAGTAGCGCATATTCACGTTAGCGAGATTCTACTGTACTTGTATTTAAAAAATTTACTTTTGTATTATTCCTTACGTCAGCAATAACTAAAAATATATATTTTAAAATTGTAATTCCTGGAGAACTTTATTCATACGATCTTTTACAATAAACAAACAAAACTGTTCAGAAAATCTAGAAACGTATTGATGCCATCATTGTACATAAACTATTCTATCTAATATAGCAAAACCAAATCCTAACAAGAGCTAGTCTAATTTTCAATAGCCAGTATTAATATCCTGTTGATTGAAGGAATTTAGCTGAAATTAAAATCAGAACACGTCCAACAATATCAGTATTCCGATGCACAAACCGTATATTCAATATTATTTCAAATTAACTTTCGAATCGTCAATATGTCAACAGTTTAAGAAATATTTTAAGACAATATTATTGTTTTTATTTCCGTTAATAACATCAATTGCCCAAAAAATCTAAGTTTATATGAGCTAGATCGAGTTGAGTTTCAATTTTTTGATATTACGAGGATATCTCTCTTCTGACTTGTTTCTTTCAGAAAAAAAAGGGAACAAAATCGCCTCTCTTTTTATTTTTAAAGGGATAGGAAAAATGTGGGGAACATAAAATTGCACTCCATCATCAGTTAGTTTTTGAAAGAATGTAGAAAAATTCCCATGTTATAGGAGGAATAAAAAATTTATGCATAAATATCACTGGATCCGGTACCTTTTTTATTAAAAAAACTGTTCGTCAATAAAATTTTAAATGTTAACTTCATAATTCTAATCTTATCATTGGATTTTTATGCAATATAAATTTTAAAGATTTCTTTTAATATCCTTAATTGATTTCTACAACAAATGAACTAAAACCATTTATTCTTATCAGACTAAAAATTCTTCTGGCTATATTTCTGAAAATCCACCATAGTTACAGTTTCTAAGATAAATCCAGATTAATACTTTGAACCCGGATATAAGAAGAACATGATTTACGTTAGGAAAAACTTCTTTTTTTATGCCAAAAAAATCGGTATAAATTAGTCCATTTGTTTACTGAAAACAAGCTATACGTTTTTTTTGTTTCATTACGCAAAAATTGAAGGAAACACAAAAAACCGAATCACCATCACAACAGAATCAGCAGGAAAACGCTGAAATTTTTTCTGATATTTTATTGTTATTTTCTGGAAAAGACCTAAAGAAACAATTGAAATGTCATTTTTATGTTAAAATCTTTACGACAAATTTCATGCACTTTACGAACAATATGTTTTACCTATCAGTGATGACGGGAGATAAATTGCAATGCAATCCACCCCCGATTTTCCGGTAATTTTCATTGTCTTTTTCTGTTGAAATTTTTTGACAATTTTAGAAACTTTAAATATACACAAAAATTTCCCAATTAATCATAATTGTATTATCATTTAATCCTCACATAAAACAGAAGTTATACCATAAACTTCAACATGTTTATTTTAAGCCTACTTTAAGCCTCTCGACTTGCTCCTAGATGTTTGTAATAAACCACCAAAAATAAACAAACAAAAATTGCATCAATATGAATTCTAGTAAGATTTCTATCAACCCCAAAAAAATGCTCACGATCCTTGAGGGAGAATCTTGAATTCGAATTTGAGCTTTTCCTGCAAAATTTCAATTATTGTATATATTAATCTTGAAATTAATTCAATTACAATTTTAAATTAATTATATTTTAATACCCATTGTCCTGCAGGATACTGTATATATCCTGGCAATATGTTTATGTATGTAAACGAAATAAGCCGAACGAAATTAAACGAGGTCCTTCACCAATATCTGAAACTTTGTAAAGGGGAGAACTTAGAAGTTTGAAATCAGTCATCAACGTGAAACGTATGTTTCATGTTGTCTTTACTCTCTCGCAATATTAACAGTACTCGTGTGCTGTTCGTTTTGTTATTATTATTATTGTTTTAAACCTAATTTGTTGTTTTTTTTTTTAATTTAAATACATCTTAATTTTGTTTCTTAGTGTTCTCTCTTTTTTTTTGGAATAATATTTCAGGTATGGCTAGAATTTTTGATAATTTAATTAATTTAATCTATTAATTAATAAATTGCACGTTAACGAAAACTATTACAGAGATCGTTGACGAATTTCCGCTAAAAGAAATTTGTTTAACAATAGTTTAAGTCTTACTTAAGATGTGAGTTTCTTGGAAATAATCCGGGAAAGTCCACCGAATTTGTTTTGATCATCGGCAGCATCACCAGAATGTTGCATTGGAAATTTTCTTATCACACCTATAAATGTACCAAAATCAAATTGCCCTAAATCAGATTCAAAGAAATTTCTGTGTATATTTCCTTGATAATTTTAAACATTGAAATTAATTAATTGCGATAATTGTTTAATTAATTAGATAACGATTTTAAATTGATGTTCCTTTAAATTTAAATATTTATAAATTCGTGATTAAAATAATTCATCTAACTTGATAAAGTAATATTATATCACGTATAAGGTCAGATATTGGTGATAATAAAAAATCGATTGAGAAGGTTCATTGCTTTAATCAAAAATTAATTAAAACTAATTCATTGTTTGTTGTTTTTTTTTTGTTGATATTATGATAAATGAAATTAAGAGAAACTGGTTGAAAGTATAATGACAGCATGCACGCTAAGTTGAATTGTTCTTTTTTTTCACTTTCTGTTGATGTTTAAGATTCACTTTTACATTTGTTTTTTTTTTTAATTTCAAATTTATAATTAATAAAAAAATCTAGGTTGCAATTAAACTGCAAAAAATGCTATGTTTCTTAATAATTGAAAAAAACTTCTCTAATTGTAGTTAGATTGAATTTAGAAAATGATGAAAATGATGCAACTGCATTTTTTTTTTGAAAAATTCCACTCGGTGCCTGTTATCAGTTCTTCGTCTCCAAAAGAAAGCTATAAATCTCGTTTTTATTTAAATTTTCTTCAAATACCATTTCTATATATATATATGTAAACAACAACTTGTTCCAAATTTATTTAATTTGTTATTATTATTATCATTTTTGTCTTTTATATAAAATTGTCATCAGGATGGTTTCATGGTTAAAAATGTTAGTTAGGGCACTGGCCTACGAGAGAAAGTCGGCAACCTTGACTGATATATTCCTATTGCGTTATAGTTTCAATAATAATATCCATCGATTATTTGCAGGATGTTCATTTTCTTAATAATCAACTAATTTAGAAAAAAAAACAAATGCATTATACAAGTTAAACCATGAGTAGCCAAATTTTCTGGTTTACAATGAAAACTTGGCGGAACGCATGACCTACTCATGCACACGAGCTTTTCTATCAAAATAGTGGCGCACTTTGGAAACCCCTGATCAAAAAAAAATATCATACTTATGATATTATGAAATATTATCACTTTACAAGGTATTTTTTGCTATTTATTTTTAATAAAACCGTCAATGACACCTGTAAGAGGAAGTGTTTAGATGACGTCAATTTTTTGCATTTAGCCAAATCCTTTACAAGGACTTTTTTCTAATAATCAAATTGGAGAATAGTTAAAGACTAGCAATTGGAGAACATTTTGATTAACTCCCTTGGTGGTATAAAATGCGTTTTTAACAACAAACTTTCGATAAGTTTGTCTAAATTTGAAATTATGAAATATTTTGTATAAATCGAAGGTCGGTGAACGTTTTCTTATTAAATAAACAATTAATCGTCACCTAATAATTAGTTTATCGAACTACTAATATTATAATATTTTGTAACAATTCAACAATGTTTTAAAAGATTACCAATAATCATATGTTCGTGGTACTATTGTTTCAATGTAATTACGATAAAAGCCTTTTTTTTCAAAATCTTTTACGAACAATGATAATGGTGTTATTATTGATGTTAACATACCTTGAATATTTAAATCAGAATTTTTGTTTGTTGTTATTGATTATTTTTGCAAATATTAAAATTTTTTCGATGATGACATTTGTCTAAAATAGACATTTCACAATTTGTTCTCGTTACCTACAAGAAAATTTGGAACATTTTTTCAGTGTCAATTTCATATTGCACAAAAAAACTTTTGTAATAATTATTATATTACGAAATTGTCAAGGTCCTGACTAAAAACATTCACTAAAACACTTTTTTCTACTATAAATCAAAATTTCATCAATCAAAAAACGATTGATAACATTGCCGGACTGGCAATCTCAAACTAACCCCGGGCTCTTGAAGAGGGATTGGTAAGAGCTAATTTTTTTAATTTAATATTGTTTTTTGAGGATTCGCCCCAATAGGCACCAGACGATCACTGGATCATCAATATACTCAATCCGCCCCTGATTGAATATTCGGCTTATTTTGCCGAAAATACCGTGTTGTAGTCCTTTTAATCATGTTATGTCTGTGTCGCATTTCTTTCATATATGAAAGCGAATTCTATTTAAATCTGGATGCTGGATCAGCTGGATACGGTCGTTTGTTTCTTAGTTGAGTTATTTTTCCGCACCTTTTTTTTTATTTTCTTCGACTTTCGGTATTAGAACGGATGTTTCATTTTCAGATTTCATCGAAGATATTTGATCTTCGTTAGTCACGTTTAACTATATTTTCCGTTGATAACTATCGAATGAGAAAGCTGGGCTTAATGAACTTTTTAGTTTTTCCGTTTTTGATCGCATGAATTTAGGGAAATTTGAAAACAATTTTTCTTTTATATTTCAGGAACTTTGAGGTAACAATGCCACCATTATCACAACTATTCAAAGTACATGGAGAATTCTGTGCCGCTTATCCATGGGAAGTGATTGTTGCTACATTAACATTGGCTGTTTGTATGTTAACTGTTGATCAACAACAACATCCACCAGCACCCCCAAGACCTGTATTTCGAAACTGTGCCGGATGCATACATGAGGTAAAAATTATACTCGTAATTATCAACGAGCAGACGTAACATCCCCCAAAAGATATCAGCGTAAAATTAATGTGAAACAAAAAGTACTATAATCTGAGATTATAATAGATTTTTGGTATGCAATAGAAATTCCACGTATGTTGTTTGTGAATAATATTTTTTCAATTTCACTTAAAAAAAAAACTACTTTCACTGCCAATGTCAATGAACACCAATTGATGATTTATTTTTTGTAATGTGCCGAATTTTTTTTTGAAAGTGAATTTTTCATTTTTATTACAGGCGGAATATAATGCAGCTGATGTTATCGTTATGACATTAATAAGATGTTTAGCTGTACTTTACAGTTATTATCAATTCTGTAATTTACAGAGATTAGGCTCAAAATACATTTTAGGTAGGTACTATTCAAATATTAGGATAATCTTTCGAATATATATAGGGTGTCTCATTGAAAAGTATCCCCTTATTCAACGATTAGCATAAATATCTTCAACACGAGCCTAGTTATATTAAAGATTCTTTGCCACAAACTACAACTGTTTGTGCTGCACTATAAAGGGGTATAGCTCACTGAAACACCCCATATACTAGTGCCTTGCCCGACTATGAACTTGAATATCTAACAGGCAAGTAGAGTAAAGGGTACATTCATGTTGAAGCGTCGTCGAGACTATCTAGCGTCGCACACGTGTGCTTCAACAATAACGCACCCTTAGATTTTTTCACAAATTTGCTTGCAAATCAGTAATTAATTAAACCTATTGTAACTGGTGGGATGCCCTGTAGTAATCCTAAAATTCTACCATTTTTTTTTGTGAAAACACGCCAGTTGCATCAATGTTTTGCAGTGCCCTTGTAACTGTTTTTATTCGTTTTTGCAATCAATTTTTTTTTAATTGAGAGACACGATTTGTTGTCAATGTAGCGAAAGTGAAGAGAAAATGATTCAAGGTTACAAAATCGCATAGTTGATCATGGAGAAAGTAATATAAAACAAACAATTCAAAAAAAAATCACAACCGTGAACTTTTCATTCATAATTACTGATTTTCTAGAATAACCACAATTGTTTGAAATTTTTTTTTTTTAATTCATAAAAACCAAAAAAACAAATCTATAACAAATTTCTTCTTCCACAGGCATTGCTGGCTTATTTACAGTTTTCTCCAGTTTTATATTTACAACAACTGTTTTAAACTTGTTACGTATCGATATGGCTGATTTAAAGTGAGTCTCTATATAATTTGGAAAATTTTATAAAAAATTTCAAACAAATAAAAAAAACTTGTCTTCCAGAGATGCGTTATTTTTCTTTTTATTATTGATCGACTTATCAAAAGCAGCAATGTTAGCACAATCAGCATTAAGTGCCTCAAATCAAGACGAAGTAAAAAGTAATATTGCGAGAGGTATGGCAATTTTGGGTCCAACAATTACTTTAGATACAATCGTTGAAACATTAGTCATTGGAGTCGGAACACTGTCCGGTATTAATTCGAAAAATTTCTAGATTATTTTAGTTTATTTAAAAAAAAAAATTAAAATCTTCTAGGTGTTCACCGTCTCGAGATGCTCTCCTATTTTGCATGTCTTTCAGTTTTAGTCAATTATGTTGTTTTTATGACTTTCTATCCAGCTTGTTTATCATTAATATTGGAGGTATTATTATTTTCGATTTTTGTGTAAAATATTTTTTTTGATAAATTTCTTTTGATTTGTAGTTGTCACGTACAACGAATATTTACGGTAAAAAACAATGTTTAATAGCTAGAGCGTGGAAAGAAGAGGACCACAAGTCAAATCCTGTTGTACAAAGAGTTAAGTTAATTATGTCGGCTGGTCTCATGTTAGTACATGCTCATAGGTAAGTAAATGCGCGATTTAAATAACCGTGAATGGAGAGGTATTTTTTTTTCTTGAATAAAAGCTTTTTTTGAAACAAAACTATTTAAATATTCAACAAGTAACTTAACCTTTTTTTATTTTTATTTATTTATATCTTATTGTATTTAAAAGATGCTTACTAAGATTATTATTTTTGAGTAATAATAAAAGAAAATGGCTTAACATTGTCAGTTTTAAACTAACTATCCACTAAAGAAGTGGTGCATCTTCATAAATATCATTGATTTTAATAAATTTTAGTCGTTGGCCTTTTAAAACTGATGAAGTTGATAATATAAGACCGTTAGTTGTTGAACAACATATGGCCCAAAATCGCACAGAAGATACAGCTTTACACGAATATATGATGAAGTAAGTCAATTTTTATTATTTATTGACCAAGAAATGAACAACATTTTTTAATTGTTTTTCGGTACAGATGGGTGACTGTCAGTGCTGATCATATCGTAATTTTGATCCTTCTTCTTGCACTGGTGGTGAAATTTATATTTTTCGAAAATAAGGAAGAATTAGCTTTACAATTACGTACACATATTGCTGATAGTGAGAAAAACAAAAAGCAAAATTTACCATCAAAAATGCCATTTTTAAAACCACAATCCTTCTTTTTAGAAGAAAAAGACCTAACTGACAATACTAAAGGTATTTATTCAGAAAAATAATCATAATTTACTACAAATTAGTTAATTTTAGCCGCCGAATTCGAAGATAAAAGTGTACAAACGGAAAAAATTAAATGTGAATCAAATATTGACAATCCTCCACTTGACGATGATAATTCAATTAGAATTTGTCGAAATTTAGATGAATGTCGACAAATTTATAATGATACCGATTTAGGTGGGCCAGCTTTAAATGATGATGAGATCATTTTGCTTGTACAAAATAAAGATATACCATCATATCAAATCGAAAAAGCTGTTGAAGATCCTGTACGTGGTGTTGGAATACGACGTAAAATTCTTGCAATTGAAGCAAATCTAACTACAGCACTCAATGATTTACCTTACAGAAATTACGATTATAGCAAAGTAATATTTGAGGCATTTTATTTGGAAAAATAGATTAAAATTTTGAGAAAATTCTAGGTAATGGGAGCTTGTTGTGAGAATGTTATCGGTTATATGCCAGTTCCTGTGGGTTTTGCTGGACCTTTAAATTTAGATGGTGAATCTATTTATGTACCAATGGCAACAACAGAAGGATGTCTTGTAGCCAGTACGAATCGTGGTTGTAGAGCTTTAAATGATGTCGGAATTCATAGTTGTATTGTTGCCGATGGTATGACAAGAGGTCCGGTCGTTCGATTTCCATCAGTTAAAAAAGCCAGGTACATGCAACTTTTCAGTTTTTTTATCCTGTTCTTGATTTAAAATTGTTCAAAAATTTAGCGAAGCAATGGTATGGATGAAAGCAAACGAAAATTTCGCTTTAATTAAAGAACATTTCGACTCCAGTAGTCGATTTGCTCGTTTAACAAAATTATTAGTCAAAATTGCCGGACGTCATCTCTTTATCCGTTTTGAAGCGAAAACTGGAGATGCAATGGGTATGAATATGTTATCAAAAGGTACTGAAATATCATTGAAATACATACAAAAAACACATTTTCCGGAAATGGAAATTCTCAGTTTGAGTGGCAATTTTTGTACTGACAAAAAACCAGCAGCTGTTAATTGGTTAGTAAAATGTTAATGATTTTTGACCAGGAATCAATTGTTTTTTTGGGTTCTGTATATAGGATTGAAGGACGTGGTAAATCGGTTGTATGTGAAGCTATAGTTCCAGCCGAGGTAGTTACGAAAATTTTAAAAACCACCGCACCTGCCCTTGTCGATGTAAATAATTCGAAAAATATGATCGGTTCCGCTGTTGCTGGTAGTATTGGTGGTTTTAATGCACATGCAGCTAATATTGTTACAGCTATATATATAGCAACTGGACAAGATCCTGCCCAAAATATAGGTAGTAGTAATTGTATGACATTAATGGAAACATGGGGTGAAACTGGTGAAGATTTATATATATCTTGTACAATGCCTTCAATTGAAATTGGTACTATTGGTGGTGGTACAATATTACCAGCTCAATCATCTTGTTTAGAAATGTTAGGTGTTAAAGGACCAAATCAAGAATATCCTGGTGAAAATGCATGTCAATTAGCTCGTATTGTTTGTGCAACTGTATTGGCTGGTGAATTATCATTGATGGCAGCTTTAACAGCTGGACATTTGGTTAAAAGTCATTTAAGACATAATCGATCAACAACTACGATACCTGCCAATTTTAATTTTATACCACCTTGCAAGGATAATGTTTAAATATTTTTGTTTTTAATTGAATATATTTATAAGTCTAGTCTCATCTAACATTGGATTAGTGGAAAATTTTTATCAAAATAAAATTAGCTCACACAAGACAATTTCAATTTCTTAAGAATACGTAGCCTTATCTTATTGTTAGTGTTATATTATTTTATATTTATGTATTTAAATGCATAAATATAAGATATATATAATTACATTATATGCTTGTGTGAGTCAATTACAATCTCAGGTTTTTCTTTGTTAATCTGTTGTTGTGATTGCTTTGTAACAAATTAAATAAAACAAAAATTTAATAAAAACAAGTCAACATTTACAGTTTCATTGGGAAACTTACAACTTTTGTAAATAAATATATTTTTTCACTATTAATATTAGTGTTTTTACTGAGAAAGTTCAAATTTATAATTACTACAGTAAACTGTTATCTATATATGCATATTGCTAGGTGATGCATTCGAAAGAATAGTGACTAACTAGTCACAATATGTGATTGTAGAATTCACAATTAAAATTTTATTAAATAAATATTAGCGTTTCTAATTTATAATAAAAATATGTTTCTTTTTTAAATTCTCAAATTTTTAAATCAAAATAACTTTATATTCGTCCGGTTAGATGGCGCATTTTAGTTGTAGCCTGAGGCACAGAAATCGTTAAAGTCACGTTCACACTATCGTACGGATGTGTGCGTAATAGCTTGGCGCTTCAAATATAATGGGCCTCGTGCACCCCCTACTTAAATGGTAGAAAATGACGCAATTTTTTCTACCAGATATTATAGATTTGAATCATAGTGCGCTTATACTTCTAACATCTAGAGGGTACCACCAGCACCACCTGTTTTGAGTGTTGTCAGTGTGACGAAGAAATTATACAATATGTATTTTACGACGGCGAATATACAATGGGGATAAGATATCGATGTTAATCCATCCCTGCTACACACAACATACACTGACAACAATCAAAACAGGTGGTGCTGGTGGTACCCTCTAGATGTTAGAAGTATAAGCGCCCTTTCAAGTCAGACGGTTCAAGTCCATAGTATCTGGTAGAAAAAAATTGCGTCATTTTCTACCATTTAAGTAGGGAGTGCGCAATCCCCATTGAAAATAAAAATACAGTCAACCTCCGATTCTGAGCCACCATTTGTCCGGCTGCAAACTGATGCAGATTCAGGAATTGGGGGGTTGACTGTATATAGCCTGATCTTTGACTTCACATTAACTCATGGTGCCTAATAAACCTAACAATGAAAGCAACTAGAAGGTAAAGGTCCAGATATTCATGGTAGGGAACCGTAAAAGAATTAAATTAATTAGTGATGCAAACTCTTATACATATTATTAGAGTTGACTCGTTCTGCCTTAAAACTTAGTACGCCTCTAGTCTCTTTTTTCCGGGTGGACGGGAAATCCTTTATGGGTCCCAAGTGACTCTGTGTCGCCTAGGAGTGCGGGAGTCTCCCCGGATATTCCGGGGTCTACCCACTAAAACCTCTCCTCTGTGCCCTTCTCCACCTCCAGGAACCGCTTGAGTATCACTTCGGAGTGTGGGGAAGTCTACCATCCATCGATCTTCTTCAACAAATTCCAATCACACCACTCCACCCTCGGCACCTCCACATAGTAAGTCATCGATGACTTCTGTTAAATACCGTCATCTGGCATTCGTCACTCTGTGGCGAATTAGACTCATGAATGACTTACTCCATCAGTTCCATGCCATGACCAATCAGCAGAAACACCACCGCCACACCAAACCATCCACATTCTACCCATCATCGTCATTAATTTACCAATTCAAATAAACCATCCATTATTAATCATCATCATTAGTTTACAAATTCAGATAAACCATCATTATTAATTTACCAATCCAGATAAACTACCACCATTTGATTCAATCACTTCTGAGATGTAACCTCCCATAGACAACATTATGTTCCATTATTAGTTTAGTCGATTAGACAAACCACTCAAATGGTAGAAAATGACCAGATATTATGAACCTGAACCATCTGAATTGAAAGTGCGCTTATACTTCTAACATCTAGAGGGTATTACATACACTGACAATACTCAAAACGGGTGGTACTGGTGGTACCCTCTAGATAGATATTGGAAGTATAAGCGCCCTTTCAATTCAGATGGTTCAGGTTCATAATATCTGGTAGAAAAAGTTTGCGTCATTTTCTACTATTTGAGTGGGGGGTGCACATAGCCCATTCAGAAACCGTGTCAAACATACGTCAAATTCACAATTTTGCAATGTTGTCATGACATTATCTCGTCATGTTACCAACCCCAGTCCGTAACTGTTCTATTCTATGATATATAAATAAAGAAACAACAAAAATTTGCATTTTCTTTGCAGATAAATGTTTCTGAACAGGTTAGGATAGTTCCATCTTGCTCTGTATTAACGGGCCCTAATTACATAATTTGCAACCACAGAGAATAGATTGTAAATATATTTTCAAAAAACTCACAGAATTGCGAATACGCATCAAGCAGTCTATCGGGTCCTTGAATGTTGTGGGCCCCCTTTTTTGTCTATTCTACTATAATCCATCACTGCGCCCTGTGTAAAACGGAATCGATAGCCGGACTGTCAACCGTTGTCCGTTACGTCTTACGTCCAGTTGTGGTCCGGCCTTAACCTTAATGATGATTTCATACCTGAATCAGCGGTGGCTACGCCTTTGAATTGTTGACATAACCTCAATTATTTTTAATTATAATCGACCAAACATATTTGCAAGCCTTGTTTTTTATAATAAATCTATTTATATAAGAAAATAATCAATTAAAAGTATATTTAGCATTAATAATTCATCTAAAAGGATGTAGTTTGTTTTCATTGATCAGAAATATCTGCTATAAAAGAACAGGTAAATATTTGCAAATCTTTAGTGTAACGTTTTTTACTTAAAAAAAAAATTAATTTATTTTAATTTAAGGCAAATAATTTAATGAACAATGATACGATTTGGTATTTTATTGATTTCAATACCGATGGTATTGAGTTTTGATGATAAATTTCTTGGTTGTTATCAGGAGAGATCGTCAAATCAAACTATTAATTTACAACAATTTCCAACAATACATCAATGTATAGAAAAGTGTAAATTACAATATTACAAGTATATAATCGAGGCAATTATATCTAAAAATCAAATAATAATTATTTCCATTTTATTCCAGATATGCTTTAATTAATTTACAAAAATTATGTAGTTGTAAAAATTATTTGAGTCAACAAATTAATAATACATTGACCTGTACAGAATATTGTGGAAATTGTGATTATAATCCAAATATAGTTGATGTATATTCTACTGGAAATTTAAGTAAATAACCAGAATTTTAGTAAATTAATTGATTAACAAACAATTCCTTGATTAGTTCCAGGACCTCCAAGAAATGTTATAATAACAAATATAACCGAAACTAGTTTACATATGACATGGGAACCACCCGAATCCTATACAGATATTATCTCTTATCAAATAACCGCAAATATACTACATACATATTCCAGTTTTACATATAGTCCAATATGGACATATTCAAATGATACATTTCGTACACAATTAATCACATTAATACCAGCAACAAAATATAATATATCCATATGTGCTGTATCAACATATGGACAAGGTGCACAAGTAACGAAAGTAATTGAAACAAAAATCGGTGGTAAATCTATCAAAAAACAAAACAAAATTACTTTGTTTGATTATGATTGTTTTAAAAATTTCCAGAACCAGATAATCTACCTGAACATCCGGTTATTGTGAATAATAAAGGATCAACTATTGAAATTAAAATGATGGAAACTTCAAATGATGATGGACCAATTACATCTTATTTGGTTGTTGTAATTAATGAGAATTCTAATCAGATATTTCAAAATGATTCCTTAAAATCATATGATGAAGCTAAAAGGGATGGAATCGATTATTATATTGCTGCCGAACTAGATCCTAAAGTAACCTTTTTTTTTTACTAAATATAATTTTTTTATTTCAAATTTACTTACTTTTTAGGAGCTTACTAGAAATTTTATTGTTGGTGATAAACGATATTATAAAGGTTACTTTAATGCTCCATTAAATCCAAATAATAAATACAATATAATTTTGGGTATTAAAAGTGAATTAAATGGTATTCGAAAAATTGCATTTAGTCCATTATTTAATGAAAATTTGAATAAAATTAATATTATTCGTGAAGATATACAAAATGATTCATCAGCTGTTGTAATTGCTTTATCAATAGCTATTGGTTTATTAAGTTTTATGTTAATTGCCGGTATTATTGGTTTTATTATATTAAAAAGTCGTATTACAACTAGACGACAACGTTTATCCGATAATCAAGAATTAACATTACAAGGACCTATGATAGAAGTTGTAAGTATATTGAGACGATAAAACACTACGTTAACGTTAACGTTAATCTTCAATGGTAAGGTTCAAACAGTCACAGATCGAGTCCTGAAGAAGGCAAATTATTGCCCGAAACGTAGACAGAAAGATCTTACCATAATGATGGACGATAACTTACCAAATGTTAATCTTCAATATTACTAGATTACTTACTAATAATAATGTTTTTTTGTTTTAAGGAAAATAACGGTTATATCCCAGAAGAGGAACATTCTAAGGTGAATTATTATAGAAAACTTAAAGAAAAAGTCCGTACAGTACCGTATAGTCATTTAAAAATTGAACCAACAAATCTATTAGGTATTGGTCGTTTTGGACGTGTTAATAGTGGTACAATATTAGAAAATAATACAACATTACCAGTAACTGTTTATAGTATATCTGATAAGAAATTAAATCAAGATGATAAAAAAGCAATGTTAAAAGAATTAGATATATTAATACGTAGTGGTAAAAATGATAATATTGTACAATTAATTGGTACTTGTGAAACATCACAAATGGTTTTTGTTGTACTTGAATATGCATCAATGAATCTTAAAGATCTTCTATTAGGTAGTCGGGATTCATTACCTGGACGTTTTAGTAATATGAGTGAAAATCAAGCATTAGATTTTGCTATTGGTATTGCTAAAGGAATGGCACACCTTGAAGCAAACAAGATTGTACACAAACAACTTTGTGCCAGAAGTGTCTTGATAATAAACGATACCGTACCTAAAATAAGTGCTTATGGATTAGCGCAATATTATAGTCATAATAATTTACCGGATTATACAAGATGGACAGCTTTGGAGGTATTTAAAGGGCAACAGCATAATTCAAAAAGTGATGTATGGTCATTTGCTTGTCTACTTTGGGAGATTTGTGTTTTAGGTTTGTGTAATATAATTAATATTAAATTATTATTTTTCATCATTATATTTTAATTATTTACAGGTGGAACTCCGTATGGTAATTTTTCAAATAATGAAATACCTGATAAAGTAATAAAAGGTTTACGTTTACAACAATTACGTTATTTTAGTGATGATCTATATCAAATTATGTTGAATTGTTGGCAAATTGATATGGATGAAAGACCGAATTTTATTAATTTAATTGAATCTCTTGAAAATTTGACAACAAATAATATTGTACCATTTTTAAATTTTAATTTATATTCATCATTTCAATATGAACAATTCTATCCTGATATGGAGATTGCTGTAAGGCCAGTTTTTTAAAAAAACAAAATTACCGACTGTCTAGTTTTTAATTATTATAAATTTTTTTTTCTAAATTTAAATTTTAATACAATATTAGTAGATTGTGATTTGTAGAATACTTCCATTTGTCGGAATAATTGTGCCTTTTTTTCCAACTTTTCGGGAAAGATTCAGTAAAACTGATTATATGGAAGCATGTGGATTAATTACTGTTACCATTATTTAAGTAGGTTTACTTAAATTTGCGTAATCAATGCGATTATCTACAACAGCGAGGGTTGAATTTAGGGGGCTCTCCTAAGATTGGCGCCTTAGATCTCTGGACAATTGCCTTTTTTTGTGAAATAAGTGTAAATATCTTTTATGTAACCGAATTTTGGGCAAAAATCACAATATATACAAATAAGTGGAATCATATAGGTACATAAACGAATACAGGCCGATGCGAGAATGAGAATGAAAAAGACCCTTTTTCACTTTGTACTTTTTCATTATCCAGAATAGGTAAAATTCTACCCCATTTTTGTCTCTGGTACGCTTACAGAAAATCCGTAAAGCTGTTTTCAGGTGTGCTTTGGCCCCTTTTCGCCTATGTTCCTAGACGATTGAAAAGACCGGTATATCCTACTGTATTAACATTCCGTAATTTCTGTATTAGCTGTTTTTTTTTTAATGATTGAGATTATAACGTGAAACGTTGAATAATGAGCTAAATTTACAATGAAAATTTGAACATATAGGCAACTAATAGTAATAATAATTAATAAGGCACTGTGATGTTTTATTTAGCTCATTATTTTGCACAATAAAATTTGAATAAATAACCATATCAGTTGTGTTCAAATTGAACTGAGTATTGTCATTTTTGTATTGTGTAGTTATTTTTTCTATTATTTTATTATTCGTACTGAATTTTTTGAAATTTTTTATTTTTATTTACTCCTAGCACTTTTGTACGTAATTAAATGATTGATTTTAAGTATTTTATTGTTTTTATTGAAACCTTTGTTGGGGAACTTTTGCAGTACAAACAGTATGCATGAACAGTGTCGGACTGGCCCAACGGGCAAAATATTCTTTGACCCACCGGGCAGAAAAAAATTTGTCCTTGTGCTCAGGACTAGATTTAAATTTATCGAAGCTTCTAGTTTACCGAATATATGAAGCCCTTTTACTGAGTATCTAACGGAATCCCTTTATCATGTGGGATCCAAGCTACAACTTGTATAGCGTATATGTACCAATCCCCAAGCCCCAAGTTCTCAGAGTTCCCTACAGTCCTGAGCACTTGATGAAGCCCAGTAAGTCCCCAATAGATAGCCTCTGTACCTCCTGAGGTTCGATGGACGGCAACCCAAAGGAGGAAGGATCTCCTATAAAGTTCCTTGCCGGTCGTGCTTTCTGGTATTCCAACCAGTAGTTTTTGTGGGGTAATCCTGTTGCGAGCCCCGATTTCCTTCAGTGACCCCCCGTTAGTTTTACCATTTGGCCTACCGAGCATTTGCTCAGTTGCCCAGCACATTCGCATACCTTCTCAGACACACTGTATTGCAAAAACTGTTAGTTTTATTTAAAAAAACACACACACAATCTGTTTGATTCTTTTATTGGAAGTCAGCATCATCATATGAATCATTATACATTTTATTATCACTCAAATATTCGTTTGATTTTAAACGAACATGATTTTCGATACGTTCCATTAATAATTGAAAAAATTCAATTGCACATGCTAACGTTCCTTCACCAATTCGCTTGAAATTTTTACCTGAAAAGAATAAAAATCGTGTTAGATTTTATGTATGTCAATTATATTCATACCAACTTGATGGTATCACGTTATTATTTATGATTAAAGATTGTTTTGATAAAGCCGCCAGGAAACGTTTTAATAAATTATCTTGAATCTCTTTACTAATCGGTTGGATTTTTATTAAAAATCTCAACAAATATTCAACCAAACAAGCCTCTTCCTGCAAAAAAATTGAGTTTTTATCTAATTTTATGGATGGACGTTGTAAAGAAGATTACTATTGCGAATTTTTGTAAACACAATTCTGGTTGTTTATATAAAACAACAATACTTTCAAAATTCTCCCGTCTAAGTACTGGTTCCTTTAAGCTCTCAAGCCATTCAAACAACAACATTACTAGCACAATTAGATCAGTTTCTATTGCTATCTTCGACCATCCACGTTGTGATGTATTGATATCGTATTGATATTGACGAATTTTCATTTTGATATCAGCCTCCAATGTTGTATAATCTGTTAATAATGCTGTTATTAAACTGTCAATATCTTGTATTATAATTGTTTCTTCCATTATTTCATTAGTAAAAGTTTTTTGTGTTTCTAATTCTTGGAAACATTTATTTTCAATTAATAATTCTTCATTGATTTCGTCACCATCTAATGTGCTTAATTCGGAAAATGAATCACTTGGATCCTCACTTTCGGATGGATTTGGACTAGCTGGTGATGAAATTTCATCGGAAGGCGATTTAAAGTCTAATACTAAAAAAAGAAAAAATTAGATTGAATAGAAATTTTGAGGAATTGGAGTACGTACGCTAAGGCGGACGATAACGCTAAATCTCGTTAGATAAAGACGTAATCCCTTTAGTACGTTCTGACACCGAAACCGGAGCCGGTGTATGTGCAATTGCACTGCCGGATCGGGTTTCATGTGGAAAAACTCTCTTCGATTGATTGATTTTGAATCCGGCGCCGGTGCCGGCTCCGTTTTGCCGGTGTATGTGCAAATGCGCTTCCGGACCGGGTTTCGTGTGACAAGTTCCATTTGATTGTATTGAATTCGGCGCCGGTGCCGGCTCCGGTTTTGCCGCACTTAGGGTTCGCCTTAATGTACGTACCGTGGACAGTTTTTATAATCAACTTACAATCAGAAGTACTACTGGAAATGCTGTAATTACTTTCGTGTCTTTGGATATTTTCATTTGATTTCATACAGAGAAACTCTGAAGTAAATGGAATATTTGATTGTGGATAATCTTCAATCCAACAACCACACAATTTTAAAATACGTTCACAAATACAGTGAACTATCTAAAAATGTTTTCGTTATTATTTATGAATGATAAACAAATGAAAGTTTTTATATACTTTTGGTAAATGTTTGAAATTTCTTTCATCGTATCCATGGAGGACTACCTTTTGTCTACGTAAAAATTTATGTAAAGTGAATTCATTCATGTATTTATCTTTATTGGCATTATCTCTAAAAAATGTTGTTACCTTTATTTTATTTATTTCTTTTATTATAAATTATAATTAACTTACTTAATATAATAAGTTATATTTTGCGGAAGAATAAATTGGGCAAAATGTCGTACACACAATATTTGACCTCTTGTTTGTACAGAACCAGGTCGTTTCAATCTAACATATCTGATAGCATCGTTTGCACTAACCCTTAATGAATAAACCAAATAACATGCTATTAAAACACCGGTCCTACCTAAACCTAGAAACAAAAGCCTAATTATTTATATAAATTTTAAATCTATACGATGTCCCAATAGTGTGTACCCCAGTTGTTGGCTCTATAAATTCAAATATACATTGGAATCTTTCTTAGAAAAAGAATTGTATTCTTCTCGGTTATGAAAGAGTGATGGGGTGGATTTTGCAGGACTACCCTGTATTTGTATTTTTAATCAATATAAATAGATCGGATATTTACAAAACGTTTTATACAATCAATGAAATGTACGGAAATAGAAATAAGCTGTCAGTTTTATTGTGAAAATTGGGTACAAAAAAAAAAAAGAATTATAACACGAAATATTATGATAAAAAGAATCATAAATAATACCTACGATAGTAATTGAGGTTGAACAATAAATATAGGAATGCACGCACAAAATATTGATTTTTTTTTATTTAATATATGTAAGTACCTATGTGTAGTTAAATAATAAACATTTAATTGATACTTACCAGCATGACAATGTATAGCAACACGTCCTTCGGTTATAGCGAATGCTACAACTTTTACCATATTCAATAAACCGATTAATGTTGCATCCCCATAATCTTTCCATGCGAAGTTATAATAATAAACTATAATAAATAAATAATTTTTGTGTTATTTATAATGTTTTGATAGTAATTTCTAATCAATTTATATAAAAAAAGATGGGGGAGAAAAATAAACAAATTGCTACTATTAATAGTAGTAGTTGTTATAGAAAACGTTGTTATAAGCGGACACACTACAGTGCGATCTAAAAAATGTATAGTCAGTAAATCATGATAAACGTACGTCTTTGCTTGCTTACTACAGCAACGCCATCTACACACGTCATTAACATTAACACGTCATTAACCTAAGTTAATACGACAGATTAGTGAGAAACGATAAAGTGTAGACATACGTTTCTGACGTCATTCAAAGTCAACTAGATCATAAATTTTATAGACCGCACTGTAGATCTATGTTATATTCGTTTTTATAAATAAATTATCGAAAAAAATTGATTTATTTTTAGAATTTTATTGTTAACTAGAAATTGATTGATAAAATCGACAAGTAATAGAAAATAATTGCAGATACCTTTTACTTACAATTAGATTAACTGTACGACCATATTAATTAATAATTCGATCAAATATTTTCGTGAAAACAATTATGAATTTCTATTTCTAAATAGGATTCGATAAATAGAAACTGAAATTGACGAGGGGAGAAAACCCCTATTTGTTAAATTATTTCTTAAATAATAATAAAAAACGTCTGCGTGCCGTCGAATAATCCAGATAAAAAAGTGATCAAATATAGACAACCGAAAATGACAAAAAAAGTACAATTACGATATTTTTGTTCCTCAAATATTGATAACAAAAGGCATTGCATGATTTATAAATGTTTCAAAATTAAACCATGTTGCGAGTAGAAATTACGTAGGTGCGTTGGAATTCTGCAAATTCGCTGCGAACGCACAACAAGACAATCACCGGTTGCGTTCATTTAATGAGCGAACAGCTTAACAGTTCTTTTAATTGATTACAAAATTGGGCAAATAGTTGCATTTATCAAGCAATTTCTCTCCAATTATCGTATTTTTATATAAAAAGGTGATCAAAAGCGATCAGTTTTGTTGCAAATTGAATGTTTTTTTTTTAAATCGATTTTTATCTATCATCGAAATTTCATTTAAACGGTTCTTGTGAATTACACCCGAAGGGACGTTCTCAAAAATTAGTCCCAGAACGATAGTTACATGTTATCTGTTGATCATAAATTCACGTTTAAATTATGGAAATTCGTCAGATTTGCTTGAAGTTTAGTCAATTTTTGGGCTCCTTATCAATAATTAACGATTGTTCTTTGTTTTTATATTATCGGCAGTGACGGATCTAGGCATTTGCGGGCCCTGCAACCTATGTTCTTTGAGGGGCCTTGAAGCTTATGTTTTGTAAGGGCCCCTCATTGACGTAAACCAAGCTTAAGCTTTAGGAGGTCCTGAAACTCGATCAGTTTGTTCATTTTTTTGGACTACTGTTCTACCAATATCACTGATACGCGAGCTAATACATCATCAGCCTTTCCCCTTGCTAGTGCTTATTATTCCTAAATCCTACTTTATTGTAATCGGGTGCCAGGGGCCTCCGAGGCCGGAGGTCCTGAAGCTTAAGCTTCATAAGCTTCATTATAGATCCGTCCCTGATTATCGGTCAAGTCTAGTAGATGCCGAAAGCTCGTCATCACCTTTCTAAATGCTTTGATTTAATGAAATTTTAATTAGTTGTTTAATGTCAGACGTAGACAGTAATTGAAATTTGCTCCATATTTTATTAAATTTTGTAAAATGGTAATCGATATTATTGAAATATTTATTGTTAATAATAATAATACTAATAATAATAATACACTTTATTATGGTACGTCATTAATCAAATCAATAATAATAATGAGGGTAACCATTAACGCCGAAATTACTATATTTACCACCCCCAAAGTAAACTATAATTTTTATTTTCTTTTTTCTTTTTTACCAACCTAACATAAATGAAAACAACATTGTTATCTGTCTAAATATTTAAGATCTGCATTGCAGATGAAAATTCACAGACTATTATAATATGTTCACAGTCAAAAAAAAAAATTGTCTAATTTTGGAATTATATCTCTTATTCATAGTCGATTTAAACAATTTATTTCAATGTTATCGTTCTAAATATTTGATTTTTATCGATTTAGTTCTTTTGGATAAAAATTATAATAATAATAATAACTTACTGTCATGTTTCATAAAAATTGTTGGATCATATGAGAAACCTGATTCTTCTAATGGTTGGCCGCAACTTGCATGTTCTCTAGGTGATTGAAGATTTATTATCGATTTGATACCTAGACTGTAATTAATTTCTATAATAAATCTAATTATTAGTTAAAAAATTTAATCAAATCGTTAATTCACCTTTCGAATTGTTGTATAATATTCTTTTGTATTATAACAAGTGTACTAGGACGGGCCATCGCTAAAATATTATCCGTTATCCTAAAAAGGATTATTTTGTTAACAAAAATATGATTTTAATAAAAAATTCTTATATTATTAGAGAAATCAATATATTAATTATGAATATATTATAAAAATTGCAAAATTCGAAATATCAAAAGGGTAAAAATTCTGCATTATTTTTGAACAAACAGATGTCTCATGCGAATTTTTTTTTTTTTTTTTGAATACCTGTTGAACTCACCAATGTGAATAGATTCCTTGTAACGCTAAACTATCCACTTTCCAATTATCCGGATTTTCATATTTACAATTACTACCACCACAAAAGACACTACATTGTATACCATGGGGTGTTAAACATCTAATATGATCAGATAATTTACTATAATTAGCTGTAACAATTTCATTTGTTGGACTTTTTATTTCGCGTAAATTATCCATTGTTTTGTTTTTGTTTTCGTATTTTTTAAATGTAACCCATATAATATTACTACCCTCATGAAACTTAAAGTACAACTGGTTGTTGTTTCGAATTGATATCATCTAGAAAGCACATTTTTAATCAACTTCACTATTAGCGCATGCTTGAATTTATTATTCGATATTATCTGCATAAAAGCTCGAAAATGGTCGCTAAGGTAAATACATTAGAAATTACTCAAAACGGTTTCTAAAAGGATTTTTTTGCGCACTGCGACATACATTTTATGTTCAAACTTGCATATTTAACATTTGTTAAATATTAATTACCTACCTATACCTGACGATTGAGCGAAGAAAAGAAAAGAAAAGAAAAGAAACACCCCTCATTTCAATAATGTGGGTCTATTTTTATCACATTCCTCTTCCTACGATAATTACTCATTTGAATTGGATCAAATGCCAGGTGTATTTTTACGTTTTCTATTCCACTTTTGTATCACATCAACTAAATTGGTTTGGAAATGTAAATATTCATAGATTTATAATAGTGGCGATTTGTCACGGAAACTACTTGAAAATATAAACACGAAATCCATCTCATTCAACATATAATGGGGGGGGAAAAATACAGATTTTCACGCAATTATTTACAGAAATTGAGACAAAAGTTACGTTAATGTTTAATCAAAAACTCAAAATCTTTTTATCCATAATTTTTACAAAAACTTGGAACTATTGAAATTTGTAGTATCGTGGCGTGAAGTTGGCTTAATATGTTGTTGAATTTTCTGAACCGGCCTTAACAATATTTTGAAAATTTCTATCGTGTCTCTCTATCTTATTTTATTTTACCAAAATTGCATATATCGATCTCATTTGAGGCGATATTGAACAATAATTCCGTTAGATGGCAGTAGTTTACAAATTGGATGATAGGTTACTGTTTTAACGATACCGTGACAGTGAACACAAAGTCTAGCCGCCAGATTGTGAGTAATTGTTCGGCCATACTCGGTCAAAAAGGAAGGGAGGATGTTTATACAGTTATTTCCCCTTGACCCTTTCTTGTCGGAAAAGCTATATTCTTGTATAATAGCATACATTTTTGTGAGCAGAAGATCACCCCTGAAAATATACTACACCGAACAGATGCCTGTTTCGTTGCTGAACCACCCTCTTGAACCCTAACCGATCAATCACGAACCTGTATGCACGGTCTGACTGCTAGATACTTGTCAAGCGTAATATAAATATAAATTACGTAGTGATAAGAAGAATTCGGTCAATTTTTTGTGAAGTAAATTGGGGGTTGATAACATGAGTAAATCGTCGGATTTTGGATTAGCCCCCTTGAGGAGTTTGGATGATTTCTTATTAGAATCGGCAAGATTTCAAATACCAAATATACGTGATCTTGAAAAATGGGGTAATCGTGTTGCCAGTAATCTGCTCTATTATCAATCAAATTACTTTCTCATGTCCTTAATAATATTCATAATAGTTGGGTAAGTTAATGATTAATTAAATAAACAATTTAAATTAAAAAAAAACAACAATAATTTTATTCTTCTATTCCAGTATAATCCATCCAGTTAAAATGACTTGTGGTTTTTTGGTAACAGCCGTACTATTTATGGTATTCTCTTATGTTACAAATGAACGTTTTGTTGCTGCTCAATTTAAGAAAAAACATCCCATTATTTCAATATTATTGATACTAGCTGGTGGTTATTTTGTTGCATATATGTTTAAATCATTATTGGTATTTGTATTTGGCATCCTATTACCGATTTGTGGTAAATTAATAAACATAAACAACATAAGAGCCAATTTTATAATCAAATTTAAATTGTAAAATCACATTATAAGTTCATAGCTCTGTCCGAATGTTTATCTAGAAACTAGACTTATACTGTGACCAGGGCCGGATCTATAATGAAGCTTAAACTTCAGGGCCCCCGGCGCCTAAAGTTAAATTTACAAATAATAAGCAAACAGCAAGAGTAAGCCAAGGATGCTGCAGTGCTGTCTTTCTTTTGGTGTCCGTCATTGAGGGCCCCCTTATAAAACATAAGCCTCACAGCCCCTTTTAAGAACATAAGTTTTAGGGCCCCCTTATAAAACATAAGCCTCACAGCCCCTTTTAAGAGCATAAGTTTTAGGGCCCCCAAATGTCTAGATCCGCCACTTATTGCGACTGTAAAGTTGATTATAAAATTGGCCTTAAAAATCCTCAAAAATTAATTATAAACTAATCATTTTAGCAACATTCATTCATGCTTCATTGAGATTACGAAATATCAAGAATAAAATCGCCAATAAAGTGGAAAATTTGGGCTTAAAACGAACACCGATGGGGTTTTTTCTTGAAGAACTTGGTTTGGAACAGGAGACTTTCTGAGTATCAGTATAATCATCCAAATATTTATCATTTTTTAAATGGTATGTCCAGAAAACCAATCGATATTGATGATTCATCACATTTCGATTAATCTAGTCCCTGCTGTTTTGATATGATTTTGTCGATGTTTCTATTTTATTTGTATTAATTATCATTATCTATCATTGTTATTTTTTAAAATTCATTAAAATTAGATTTAAAGTATTGATAATTTACAAAAAAATTATTTGTAATCATGTAATTGTGATAAAAATAACGATTTGTTTTTATATTTTTATTTGAAAAACTCGAACACATTAACAAAAATATAAACTTTTAAGTATCAGTCTCAAATATTTCATTGAATAATAATATTAATAATAATAATAATAATATTTAAGAAAAAGGAAACGAAACAAAAAAAAACATGAAAAATATCACAAAATTTTCAAAATGCAGTCATTGGTTTCAAACCAGCTGCTTCTAATTGTTCATAATGTTCACCATTATTTTCAATATATACTTTAACAGCTTGTTGATAAACCGGATAAAATCGGAAATTATCTAAAGCTGTTCGGATATGGTCAATTATATTCATTGTTGATAAACAATGATCATTTATCAAATATTCTTCCTCTGTTATATCATCTTCGTAATCGGGAGTCTAGAATTATTATAATTTTTTTAAATTAATGTTAATTATTTATTAGAAATGATAAATATATACTAACCACAGTCAAATTGATAAAAAATCTAATAAGGCACAATAGTAAGTTTTCTAAAGCGTGACATTGGATATTGAATTGTGGTTCAAATACAACAACACTTGCACATTCCGGATGAGTCATCATATAATTAGCCATACTAGTGATAGCAATAATTCTGTAAAAAATAAATTTAATTAATATTTTGTTTAAAAGTAAAATTTGAGAAGTAAATTACATAATATTACGTTCAAATTTATACCAAGATTCCATTATTGTAAATTGGAATTTATTTAGAAAATAAACAAATGCACTACCACCATGTGGACCTGGTATATTTACTAGAAAATTCATGGTACTGTTGCATT
The DNA here is from genome assembly GCA_037464855.1 of Iselma pallidipennis. Lineage (NCBI taxonomy): Eukaryota > Metazoa > Arthropoda > Insecta > Coleoptera > Meloidae > Iselma > Iselma pallidipennis. Next base: position 35,889 of record JAZBHA010000224.1, on the reverse strand, counting down.
GTGATGTTAACATATATGCTAATATGCAACAATATATTTGAATTGGTTTATTATTATCAGAACGTTGTAAGGCACTTAATAATCCTTTTAATACTGATTCATAACATTGATTTAAAACTTCAGGTAATAACATAATACTTAGAATACAGAAACGACTGAAAACCATTGGACATAATGTTTCTTGTGGTAATGGTTCTAACATTTTATAGATTATCTCTGGTATATATGATGATATAATGTTTCCTCTATAGTAGAGATTTCGTAATTGATCAACACATCTTAATAATATTGAACATAATAATGTAAAAGCGGTCTACAAATATAAAATGAATAATTAATTCATAGATTGGAAAATTTGAATTTTACTTACATCTAGAAGACCACTATCATCAGTCAATTTAATTGCCTCATATATTGTACCAAATATTTCAACAAAAATATTATCTTCAATTTTACTCGGTGAAAATACAAATATTGTATTTAATAAATCAAGTCCATGTTCTGGTAGATCATTACGTTCAGATAATTGTTCAAAATTATTATTAACAAATTTCATAATAAATGGTATAATATGATTTTTAACCATTACTGAATGATTCATATTCATTATGATTTTTTGTAATAAAAATTTCACCTGTTTTACAACTAAACGATCAGACATATGTGCTATGAATGAATTAAATAACATATTGAGTAGTTGTTGTTCAAGTGTTTCATTATAGAATACCGTTATCTGAAATATTTAAATACAAAATTATATATTTTAGTAATTGAATTGTTAAAATTTTAACCGAATATCTAAAACAAAAATTTATATTTTTATACCATATTTGGTCGTTACTCTCACGAATGATCTGACTGGAATTTTTTGTTGTATATATGTATGGTTGTGTCCAGTTTCATGATGAAATTTCAGATCGATCGCTCCCATTGAGAGCGACTTCCCAACATGGTATTTATTTGTTGAAAATTTCGATTTAATTCATTTTGATATTTAATAATTACCTCGGATATAAAAGCCACTGATTTTAATGCAGCATATGCAATATTACTACTTGTATTAACTGGTAATGAAAATAAATGATTTATTATTTGTGTACTGAATACTAGAAATGTTGATTTATGACGATGTCTTGGAATTTCAGATAAATGACATTTAAGAGCACTAAAATTTTTAATTAAAAAATTAATTAAGTAAATTAATTAAATTTATTAAAACTTACTCAATGCAAGCAATACGTAATCCCTTATTATCACTATTATAATTGTGTACTATCACAGATAAATGCTGATTCAATAGCATTGCTGATAACATTGCACTGAATTTGCCACCTAGCCATAGTAGTCTAGCAATTACTGTCCAATGTGTTTGTGAATTTAAAAACAATTCTGACCAATGTCCAACGAAATTAACTAATTTTGAATCCAGATTCGTATAAAGATAAGCAAATAATCCAAGACCATACATTAGTGCTTCGATTATTTTATACGAGTAAGCGTTAATCCCCCCTTCAGTCTGTATTTCAGTCGAATGTCGTGAAATTACATCCGTATAAATGGTGGTTAATTGATTGAAATCACTCTTATCGAGAAATAGCTGAAAATAGAGAACAGATTATTTCAATAATTTGACTGTTTATAATAAAAAATATTTAAATTATACCAGTAATATTTTAGCACATGCTCCACGCATCGTTAACCAAAATCCCGGTTCGATTTGTTTTAATTCGGATTCTTGAAATAGTTCAGCTCCTTCTTGATTATAACCAGCCATTATAATCGGTATTAAATAAACAAACATTCCTGTACAATCCGTTACAAATTGTGTATATTTTGGCATCACTAATACGTCTTTAATAAGTGTTAATATAGTTTTAATTAAATCAGTGAATACTTCAACTTGAACTTCTGTCATCTTTTTAAGATTACTCTCATTTCCCATCATTATATTTTTTAATTCGATACAACATTTCGATAATACATCACCTATACCAGGTAAACAACCAGTTACAAAAACAGTAGCATCATCAACAACAGATAAAAGATGTGATATTTCTGCTATCAATTCACTTATTAAAGTGAAATCACTTGGTGAATTACATGATGCAGTTAGATATTTATAGAAAATTTCTGATAATCGTGATGATGTTGTTTGATATAAATGTGCATTTTTACGACAACTTATTAAAATTTCTATCATAGGACGTATTGTTAATACTCTCAATTCAATGAATATTAACTGAAAATAATATTTAATTAATAATTTTGAATTATTAATGATAACACACTACCTCGTTTTGTAAGATATTGATAAGTGGTTCAAGATATTCAGGTGTAAAATAATTAACATTCAAAAAAAATTCCGAATAAACACTGGATAGATTATGCATGAAAATTAAACCACCTCGTTTTTTGCAATAGTCTTCACTCAATAATAATGCCATTATTTTACTATTAATTGCATTGAATAACATGGGAAATTCATTAATAAATAATATCTCTAATGTTGCTGATATTAATTGAGTAACTGAACGATGGGCACTTGGTAGAATATCAAGTAATGCAAATGCAATATTTTTTTTCAATTCATCATTACTGGCAACATTGCCGTTGTAAAAATCGGAAACGAAATTCTTTAAAAATGTGGCCCCCATCAATTTTTTAGATTGTGGCTCATCCGGACTATTGATTATTTCCATTAAAACATACGGATAATCTGTAAAATTATTATTTCATAAAACTATCAAATGAAATTTGGTGGAATAGTTGGAATATTTTTACCTTCAACCAATTCGAGGGCTTTGCGTCGTTCAGCTGTTGCTTGTTGAAAACATGTTGGTGGTTTAAGGGCAGAACTTAATATATCATCAATAGCATCTTTTAGAGCAGCCTTTTCCGACATGGTGATGAGCAATGATGATAACAAAAATTATAACCTATAAAAACAACAATTATAAATAATCTATCTAACAGATAAAAGTTTGCCCTAATAGTGATTAATAATAATAATTTTCATGTTTCGAATACTTACATTAATTTAATTATTGAAAAATATTGCTGGAAAATACCGAGAAAACTTTTCAAAAAGCGTCACAACTAAACGAATTTTCGCAATTTGACAGCGGAAGTAAACAAATGACAAACGTCAGTCTACTATGATCTGAAAAAAATAGCGTGACGCCGTTCTATAAGTACTCGAACATCGCGTTTTATAATTCACATCACAAGAAATTTGTTTTAAAAAGGATTTTCCCGTTTCTTGGGCGATTATATTTTAATAGAATGTAAATTATTGGAATAATAAATAATTTCATGTTTCAAGTACTTACATTAATTCAATTATTGAAAAATATTGCTAGAATATACCGGGACAATTTTTCAAAAAGCTTCACAACTGAACAAATTTTCGCAATTTGACAGCGGAAGTAAACAAATTACAAATGTCAGTCTACTATGATCAAAAAAAAAATAGCGTGACGCCGTTCTATAAATGCTCGAACACTGCGTTTTATAATTCACGTCACGAAAAATCGTCACAACAAATTTGTTTTTCAAGGGATTTTCCCGTTTCTTGGGCGATTATATTTTATTAGGGTGTAAATTATTGGAATACTAAATAATTTCATGTTTTGACTACTTACATTAATTTAATTATTGAAAAATATCGCTAGAAAATAACGAGAAAATCTTTCAAAAACTTCACAACTAAACGAATTTTCACAATTTGACAGATGAAGTAAACAAATGACAAACGTCAGTCTATTTCAGTCTACTATGATCTAAATAGCGTGAGGCCGTTCTATAAATACCCGAACATTGCGTTTTATAATTCGCATCACGAAAAATTGTCACGACAAATTCGTTTTCAAAGGGATTTCCCCGTTTCTGGGGGGATTATATTTTAATAGAATGTAAATTATTGGAATACTAAATAATTTCGGTAAATGTTTTTTAAACCCCAATAAAATTCAATACTGTACAGAATATTCAGAAAAGAAAGAAAATGATATATAAAACATTTTTTCTATCTATTTCTGCTTTAGAACTTCTTCCAGTTTTTACTTATTTCTGTTTGTAATACTGTTTTTACATTCAAAATAAGAAAAAAGTTACCCCTTGTTGTGTTTGTAGTTATACAACCAACATAACAGATCTGTATATTGTATTGTCTGTTGAGGTGAATTAATTAACATATCCGATAATGAGTGACAATTCCAATTCTATTGGAATAAAACATTGAAATAGATTATAACTGACGTCAACAATAATTATTACCTGGAGAATGAAGCTTAAATTTGTGGGTGGCTCGAGGCGATCCATTTATTTCTCAACCAAAATTATTGAAGGCACACTAGGCTAGATGGTGGATGCGCCGGAAACAGTCACCTACACTGATGCTTTGCTTCGAGTGGGGTGGAGCAGTAGTACTAAATGCTGGGAGGCGGGGGTGTCTTCTTCCGCACCACCCATGAGATCAGGCATAATAATCAACCCAGAATTTCTTCGTCACAGGATCTACGATTTATTGTCTGGATATTTGTATAAATCTGTGAAGATTTCATCGCACTTTTCCTCATTCAATAATTCAATAATTGTTCATCGCTCATTAAACAAAATGCTGTCCCATTTACCATAGGGCCTAGAAATATGAAACAAAAAAAAATTACAGACGTTATCGAACAAAAAAACTACAAAAGTTGTACCACAAAAAAAAGAAGAAATATAAGACATCTTACAAATCAAATTTGAATTAAGTACCTAGCTACTTTCAATAATTTACCGCCATATCAATGCAAGGAACATCTAAATGCAGGAATGAGTGCAAGTGTTACTTATCATCTAAACATCTAAACTCTAAACCATCGCTAAAGGTGTCTATGCAGTGTAATATAAAAATTTTGAACTCCAAAATGTGAAAGAACAGTCATACCAAATGTTGGGGGTTGTGCCTTTTTCCACACCACCCACGAGGTAAAGCACTGGGCGCGTTTTTTTTTCAAGTGGTATCCCCTGTAGGCCTAGTCCACTTGTTAGTAAAACTAGTAAACTATAACTATTGCTAAACCACCACTACTGTAAGCCCTATAAATATTAAGCGATCATGCAAAAGTTAAATGATATTTGTAAATATCATTTAAAAAAATCAAGAAAACAATATCAACTACCCCATCACCACTAACCACTTCACCAAATATTTGTTTCCTTGATTTTTCCTTGATTTTTAATTAAAAGATGATAATCTTTAACCGAATTAATTTACGAAAGGTAGTAGATCTATAAGAAATTTTTCTCAAACATTGAAACGACCATTAATGGATTAATAAACTAATAGTCCCATTCCATTTATTTCATTCCAATTCAGTTTATATTATTATTGTCTATTATACCCTATATGAGAGGAAAAATGCTCTGAAACAGAAAAACATTAATCTGGCTCAAAATGAATAAAAAAAATCACCATTGCACTATACTTATCTTCTTTCATTGTTGTATCATTACACTGTTACACTATACATACACTATCGCATTGTTATTTTGAATGAAACGAAAACGAGCTTGCAAGCTTAACTAATATGGGCTTTTTGGGAATATGTCCTTATACACTTTGGATTCCGTTGAAAATTACAAATAGACAAATTAGTATAAAAGGCATCACCTACCTTTTCGATGACCTTAACATTCATCACCTCAGGTAGGTACTTACAAGACTGGCTCGTTCCATCGATCCATCATCATTGGCTAGGTGCTGGATGGCTGATTGGCTGGTTACTTGGTTGGCTACTCATTTAAAGTACTGATAGGCTCCTGGTACTCATTATGGTGGCAGTGATGATGGCATCCACAAGGATAATAGTCAAGAATTGTCATCAACTGGTAGTAACAAAGAAAAATATGCATTAGTGATTGATATGTGATTACAGGTTTGTAGCGATAATTACATGTTCTACGGTGATGTTAGCAGTCTAGTTTATAGTGGTGAGAGTAATCCGATAATATGGGAGCACTGTTATTACACTAATCCACTTTACACTCTGAATTAATTGCCCTTGTATCACTCGCCCACTCACTTTATTTTAAGTTACGATCTAAGGATGACTTTTTAAATTTTGTAACTGTAACAAAGAAAAATGTCTATTAGTGATTACAGGTTTGCGAAGTGGATTACCTATTTCAGTGTCTGGTTTATGGTAGTGACAGTAATTCGAAGTGATCCAATAATATATTTATGATATTGTTGACTAGCTGATTTTATTTCTCCTCTTGTGTACCTAATGAAATCTGGATAAATTTGCAAATATAGGCCGTGTCCAAGGGAAGATATTAATCACAGCCTCATTTGCTTTAACGTATGTTACTTACCTGTTGTATTTATTTATCATTATAATATTCATAGCACTTACCTGCCTACACTTTTATAACTTCTTTATTACACTAAACACAACTCACCGCTTATAACGAGGAATAGAAAAAAATGTTGTTTTATTGATTGAATTGTTAATACCGTATATAAATCGTTGATGTTTTATACATGTAATTGGTGATCTCCTAATAGGTAAATCATCAGATTGTTGATATTGCATGTTTTAATCTAATTGTTTTTCTTTTTACATAAATTAAAATCAGCTTTGAAGAAGAGACGAATTTGTCTTGAAACGGCGGAGATTGGGAAAAATAGCTGATTAGTCATTTTGGTTGGGTGTCTTTATACCCTGATATTTGTGCAGTTTTTAAAAAAAATTGACTCACTACTTAGGCTTATCTCTTCATTTCCAGCGAGGTCCCTCGATGGTCACTTACCTTGGGGTGAATAGGGGTTGGTTGTGATGGTGATGGTGATGGTAGTTCATTCCACACAGCACAGAGCACAATCACTATATTTTTATGCACTTTACGCTAATAATTTTTACGGTTTAAAGCACTGACACTCCCGCACAGATTGAATTCACTTCACTCGCGTAGCTACTACACTTGTATTTAAACAGTCTTCGAGAACGAGATTATTATTTATTCGAGAGCACTCACTAGACACTTACCGGCTTCCCGCGACTTCATTTCAGTGCCCTGAAAAATAAAAAAAAAAATGTTAGAATTGTATACAAATTTTTTGAATAATTAATGACAACACTTGTTTGGATGGATGGATGGATGCATTGAACGGAGACAGGTAATTGTACGAAATTTGGCAAATTATCACGAAAAAAAAATTATTATTTCAGAATGGAAAAAATACTGATTTCTAATTAAATAAGGGCCTTTATAATAGAATTTCGCTAAAATTTTCAACTGTTTTTGAATTTCTGAAGAGTTTTAGTGGAAAAAGGGTGGCCCCCTCCCCCCTCCTCAACCCCGGCCAATTCTTAGTGCAAATAGATCACTTACAATTCTAATTTTTGGGATATTTTTCCACTTTTTAGTTGCTATTTATACCAAATCATTAATTTATAAGGCCTTTTAATGAAAAATAAAAATTTTTTAAGCAGTTTTGTTGATTTTTCATAAATAAATGAATAAATTCAGAAGACGGCGGCAGGCTGTCTATGATGGTGTCTCTGAAATAAAGGAGAAGACAATACGGTGTTTTTATGAATAAAACAAAGACGGAACTTTCAGTGTTCCGTGCTATTCTTCAGTCATTACAGTTCCAGGAATTAGCCTCTCATATACACTCTCATACTGCATACACACAAATGCACACATGCACATGCAGACACACAAAAACACGAAAACATAAACAAATAAACACCTGACGACAAAGAACAATAAAAAAAAAATCACACTTCATACCTAACTCCGATTTTTATCAATTTAACATCGAATAGAATGAGAATTTTTATAGTTTCTTGATTATGGTATTTTCCTTTATTATTAAAAAGAGAATACAAGATTTATTTTTATCATTGAGAAGTTGTCTTGGGCCTCAAAATATTTCTTGCATGTGCAGGGTCCCCCGACTGGCTTACCTTGGCCCCGTGGGAGTGTATAAGAGAAGAAGATATCTGTTCAGTTGAGGATCAAAAAAAAACCTTAAAAGATTATCACTGGCCCCTCAAATGCAATTTGGCCCTCAAAACCTCAGGATATCCCCCTGTCCAGTCCGGACCTGTTAGCATCCATCCAAAAGGTTTTTCTTTTAAACAGTGCTCGTTTGGTCAGTTTTGTTGTTGTTTATAGCAAAAAAGTCTAAGGGCACCACATAGAGGCTAGTAAATCCCCACCGGGACAAGGAGGGATAGGTTTTTGGATTATATGTAGTGGGAATTTTGTTTTTATAATACGTACTAGAATGTTTATAATACTTTTTCATCGGTATTTATATAAACCTTGGCGGTTTTTTTTTTTCGGTTGCCCTGCAAAGCATTATGGACTCTTGTACTGGGTTAACTACCTGTCAAGCTAACCAAGATAGTGCATGAATAGTTGCCCAAGTAGCTTGGGCGAGTTATTATAAAACGCGTAGTAGAGGATTTAGAAAACGGATCCTTCTAGTTCATTGGATAGCTATCTAAATACTGCCATCTATGATGTTTCAGAACAACTAACAAAAAAAAGAAACGGATTGATCATTACTAAATAAATCTGTTTTGTAATTAATTAGAAATGTAATCTTATCCCCCCCCCTGTTCCTAATTAATTGCAATATAGATTATGATTATCTTTCTGATAACATTTTAATTGTTTGTCTAACTGTCATTTTATCAGTGTTGCAACTGCATTAATGGCGGTTTATTTGAAATTAACTCTAGATTATTTATTTATTTGTCATTATAACAAATAATAATTTAGTATATTTATTCAATTTTCTATTAATTATTTTATTGTTTACTGTTTTTTTCTGAGTAGAATATTAATTTATTAAAATTGAGTGCATTATTTTAAATGTTAAATGTGTTGCATATCTTCAACTGGAAGGTACAGTTTTACCCAGCATGCACCATGAGTGGGAGTGATGTCTGGCTGATATTCTAAGCTGTCTTGATGTTCATATACATTAAAATACGGGCAATTTAATACATAAAAAACAACGTCATTAATAAATTTCAAAAATTTCTAATAAATTCATTAATTACAATCTAGTGTTAATTATGAATTAAATAAGAAATGTGACATATTGTTCCGGTATAAATAACGATTATATAGAAAAAAAATTGTGTCGTTTTGCGTAGTGTGGGCCATTGGTGACGTATTCTCCATTGTACCTCTTTCCGTGCCTCGACCTCAGATTGTAATAATTCCTAAGAAGGGTTCGTATTTATTTATTTATTTATATTTATATCGTGTTTTTTTTACAATAAATTTATTTATTAATAATCTATTTTGTGGTAAATAGTTGGTTATGTATGTATTGTGTGTGTAGAGATTGGGAGAAATTTTTGTAGATTTTGCGGCTTTCAGGTCGCCACTTTACTACGAACCATGGAATGTAAACAGTCTAGCCCCGCCCCACCACATATTATTGTCATTTTATAAATCAATTTCTATTTTATTTTCTATTTAAAATCAATTTAATTTGAATTAATTATTTAATTAATTGCGCCAACGAAATTAATTAGATTTTCCAATTAGAAAAGCCATTCTATGTAGAGAACATCGACCCGAAATCTAACCTAGAATTCTAATGCTGCTATTTAAATGTCCCCTCACAACAACAACAACAACAACAACCATTTCCCAGGTTTGGAATTAACTATTTTATTTTATTTTTTTTTTAGTTATTTTTTAGTCCAAAATACTATATAATTAACGGCAATTTTTCAAATAAAATTCCACATTTCTTTATTGTATAATTAAAAGTGGGAGTTGGAATAATACCTTTAATTGTTGGATTTTAATAATAAAAATTACACGAAAAACGTGGAAATTGATAAAGAAATATGTAGATTATTCAAGAGAGAGTTTTGATTGTGGGAAAACAGAAATAAATGTGAAAAGGTAAAAGTTGACGGGTGACACCAATATTATATTATTAACCCAATAGTATAAATAATAAACAAAATTAATTGATATTTTCTTCGTAACTGTCGATAATTGAACATAGAAAGTATAGTTTTTAAATGATTTTTATTAAATTGCAATTAATTTTTGTAATAATTATTGGTTAATATATGCAACCAACAATACAATTCATAGGAAAACTATAATATTGCTGTATTTGTTTAAAAATATTATAAATATGTTAAATAATTATGGATTTTAAGGCGACTTTAACTTGTAAAGTCACATTCTAAGTCCAGAGCATTTGAATATTCGGGCGGAGCTATGGACTTAGAATATGACTGTAAAGTTAAAGTCGCCTTTAAAATTTATCATAACACCGGCCCTATATCTCAAATTCTAACAGAAATTATCATTTTTGTCTATATTTTTCACATTGACAGAAATTTTTTGCCATAATTACGTTAATTTTAATTTAACGCTATACCTATTGAGTTTTCATCAGGGGCGTAACGACCGCGTGTATAGGGTGTGAGTACACCACGTTAGAGGGTCCCGGCGTCACTTGGAAATTCAAAAAAAAAAAACAAACAATTAATTAATTAAATATAAATAAGAAGAAAAACAGAAGTTCAAAATAAAAGTCCCTAATACGGCATCATTTTTTCCTCGAATCGAGTCTGACTTTATGAACGATTTTGGGTAATTTTTACTGTACCCTTTGAGTTTATGTACTTGCCCTTATGTAATAAATACAATGTATTTTTTTTTTGATGCATAATCGTACCACTGAAGACTCTCATACGGGCCCCATTCTGTTGAGTTACGCCACTGGTTTTCATGGAATTTTTTTATACTATTTATTATTATTATTTAGTCTGCATATTATTAAAAGTTGTTTACGTAAAAATATCAAATGGTTGTTTATTTTTCTCATATATAGAAGATTTTATTGGTGTTTTTCATTTTTTTGTTAATGATAGGAGAGTAAGAGCTTTAAAAAACCACTTTTTCATTACGTATGTACAACATTGTATCATTAGTCAACAATGTGAAATAGAATACTATTTGTTGATAACAAAAGGGTGGGTGCACTTTAGAATGCTTTGTTAGTTCATCATGTGATAGTTTTCAAATAAAATATGTATTATTATTTGTTACTAAAATAGATGTTTAGAAGATTAGTTGGAAATTTGTAAAAATTTTTATTTACAGGATGCCACCCTAATAGTTAAAGGAAGATTCCATTGTTGATAGTAGTACAGTTGTGTTTGAATGGATTGGTGATTTTAATCAAAAATAAAGTGAGGTATTGCTATTTTTTTTTTAAATTTTTTTCTGTTTTAGTTTTGTTCTCTTTAATTAAAAAGTTACTAACACGCAATTAGAATATTTTTTTTTGGTCCGATATGGATGGATTCCTTCTCTTTGCACTTTTATTTATTTCAAATTTTTTTTCTTTATACAATATTTGGAATAAATAAAATCGTCATTTACGAATCCTTTTTATAATTTCGTTGCTTATGTCTAATATTTGTTTGCATGTATGTCACAGGATATTAATAAAATAACACCTTTCATCATGTCGGGTGGTAATCAACTTATGGATTCTTGTCTGTAAGTAGTTCTGTTATTTCGCTATGCTCTTCATAAACAAATTTCTTAAAAGAAATCACCTAAAAAAAATTATTGTTTTTATTTCAATTGTCAATCAGTTAAAATTAATTTTTTCCAAAAAAAATTATTAGTGTTAGTTTAAGAATTTATCTCGTAAAGGTTTGTAAAAATGTGCATGTGTTTCTTTTTTTCTTTTCGTTTTTTTTTTAATTTCTTTTAATATGGAATTTGCTTATGCTAAAAATCTGGTTGCTTTCACACGGACAGCTTGGTGAATCGACGTGTGGAGCAAAGACAAGAGCACAGCATCACACGTACTGAAATCACGCAAAGGTAGGGGGTTGCTTCATTCACATTTTCAGCTTTTCAATTTTTTTGTGTTCTTTTAATCATTTATTAATCAATCCTTTCTTTAAAATAAAAGCAAACAATCAAAAAAAAAATAACTATAATATATTCCATTCTTTTTCTTGTTTCCTATTTTTTATGTTTGTTTTTTAAGTATTCGTATATGAAATATTAAAGATGCTGGTTTATAGAGAAAAAAATTGGATTTTCTGTTCATTTCAATAGAATGTTTTGTGTTCATTGTTTAATTGAAAAAAAAAATAAAAAAATTTAGAAGAAAAAATGTTTCTCATTCATCACATTCATTTTTTATTGTTTTCTAGGCGAGTATTGCAAGAGAAGGTCCCCGAAATGCAGCATTATAAGTAAGTGTGTGCTGCATGAATATTTACACTTAAAAATTGATCAAAAAAAACAATAATAATGATAATAATAATTAATAAATGAATGATTTTCCAAAAATTGTAAATTGATTATTTTTAAAGTTTTTCTTTATGTGCAGGGGTCCAGATGCAACTGGTTCAGTAAATGAAACAACGTATCATAGTCATAGTAATGGACATACAGAACATTCCCCAAATTCGAGTCATATGTCTGTACATAGTGATGAGCCATTAGTGCGTACACATAAACAACAAACAACACAACAAGTGACAACTGTGACGAAAGTTGTTCGTGAAGTGCAACAATTAGGTGGTGATACACAACAAGGGGAATATATACCAGTACCATTAGGATCATATCCACATCCAACACACGGACGTTCACAATACGTTGATTATATGGAACAACCAACTCATCATATGTATTCACAATATCATCAACATCCACATTATCAAGATTATGAACATTATCCAAATCCATATGGGGCATATATGGGTTATCCAGCTGGTGCTGAACGACCACCAACACCACCTAGTCCTAGTGAACATAGTGGTGCACCATCGCCTTTATTAATAAATTCACAACCTGGTGTATCATATTTAGGTTCAGGTTATGATGAATTACCTGAACATTTTAGAGTAACACCATCACCAGGTGGTCCAATAGGTTTAGATCCTTATCAAGATGATCCAACTGTAGTTTATGGATATGTATCACCATCACCTTATGGTACAGCACCAGTACATCAAGGTCCTACATATGATTCACGTCCATATGAAGATGGCCTTAATGGTCCAGTAGGTGGTCCAATACGTATGTTTGAAGATGAAGAACTTCAAAAACATATGAGTAAAATGTCATTACATGGTCATAATATGGGTTTACCACCTCATAATCGAGGACATAATGTTGCATCTCCTGGTAGTGTAGGTGGTGATGATGAATCAAGAGGTATGCGTTGGCGTGATCCTAATTTAACCGAAGTTATTGGTTTCTTAAATAATCCTAATAATGTTATAAAAGCAAATGCTGCGGCCTATTTACAACATTTGTGTTATATGGATGACCCCAATAAACAAAAGACTAGAGCACTAGGTGGTATACCACCACTTGTTAAATTATTGAGTCATGAAAGTGTAGAAGTTTATCGAAATGCATGTGGTGCATTAAGAAATTTATCATATGGAAGACAGAATGATGAAAATAAAAGAGCAATCAAAAATGCAGGTGGTATACCAGCGCTCATAAATTTGCTCAGACGATCTAACGAAGCTGAAATAAAAGAATTAGTAACTGGTGTTATATGGAATATGTCGTCATGTGAAGATTTAAAACGTAATATTATTGATGATGGCGTAAATACAATTGTAACTTATATTATAATACCACATTCCGGTTGGGATCCACAAGGTAATCATGGTGAAACATGTTGGTCAACGGTATTTAGAAATGCATCAGGTGTATTAAGAAATGTTAGTTCAGCTGGTGAATATGCTAGACGGAAATTAAGAGAATGTGATGGATTAGTTGATGCATTATTGTTTGTTGTACGTTGTGCCATAGACAAATCGAATATAGGCAATAAGATTGTGGAAAATTGTGTTTGTATATTACGCAATTTATCCTATCGTTGTCAAGAAGTGGAAGATCCTAATTATGATAAAAATCCTCTACCTACACAAAGTAGAGTAGCAGCAAATAGTTCTAAAGGTAAATATATAGAAATAAATAAATACAATAATGATTTTTTGTTGTTTTTTTATAATGTAGGTGAAAATTTGGGTTGTTTCGGTGGCAGCAAAAAGAAAAAAGATTCTCAATCAACAGATGTTAAAGATAATGTAACTGGTTCGGCAAGTGGTACTAATAGTAATAGTGTGGCAGCTAGAGGTGAACCAGTAAAAGGAATGGAACTTTTATGGCAGCCGGAAGTCGTGCAATCTTATTTAGCTCTCTTACAAAGTTGTTCTAATCCTGAAACATTAGAAGCGGCAGCTGGTGCTTTACAAAATTTGGCAGCTTGTTATTGGCAACCTAGTATAGAAATTCGTGCAGCTGTACGTAAAGAAAAAGGTCTACCAATTCTTGTTGAATTATTACGTATGGAAGTTGATAGGGTTGTATGTGCTGTAGCAACAGCATTAAGAAATTTAGCAATAGATCAACGTAATAAAGAATTAATAGGTAAATATGCGATGCGTGATCTTGTCCAAAAATTACCATCTGGTAATCCACAACATGATCAAGGTACATCAGATGATACAATAGCTGCTGTATTAGCTACATTAAATGAAGTTATTAAAAAGAATGCTGAATTTTCACGATCTCTATTAGAAGCTGGTGGTGTTGAAAGACTGATGACTATAACAAGACAAAGACAAAAATATACACCTAGAGTATTGAAATTTGCTGGACAAGTATTATTTACAATGTGGCAACATCAAGATTTACGAGATGTTTATAAAAAACATGGATGGAAAGAACAAGATTTTGTTACAAAAACAGTTGCTGCACGTAATGCTGGTCCAAATTCGCCTAATAATGCTAATAGTACATTAAATAGACCAATGGCATCACAAAGTGGTACACGTTATGAAGATCGAACAATGAAGCGTTCAGCTCCTGGGGCACGGGGTGTGGCTCCTGTTTACCAAAGGGTACGTTCTATAATATAATATAATTTAAATTAAATTAATTCTAATTATTGGTGGTGTTTGTTTTTTTATTTTTGCAGAACGAAGATATCCCTATGGCTGACATGGCATACCCTGAAACGCAACCCCCAATGGGGCGAGCGTACCCTCCTGGCCCCGGTCCAAACCCACCTCCAGTAAGTCACTAATAAACCTCAAAAGCACAGCCCCTACTACACATTCGTGTCAATTTATCGCGTGTTTAAATTATTTACAAAAAAATAAATAATAATAATAATAATGTATTGGTGAAGGTGGATCTGGACTGAGCATAGCATTAGGTTTTGCTCAATCTAACAGTATGGTAACTTTCCTTATATGTACATCTATCTCATATAGTATATTAACGAAATATGACGGCCTCATTGTCGTTAACGACGTATTCTTAGACTGTTAATTATCTCGATGTTCATGTACAGTACACTTACAGAAAAAATAAGATTGGAAAAAAAAGTATATTAGATCATTTTGTAGTAGCATACTCTGTTCCGTATTACGTATGGAGCCCCTTGACTGTAAGAATTTTTACATTTTTACTAAATGGTCAGGAGCATAGTCTTCCTTGTACTCTCACTATCTACTACTAGCTGTGTCTGTATCTCTTATAAAATACCTGTAGGATGACATTGATTTATACGTAAAACATTGATACGATACGAGCTGTGTTGTGGTGGGGTGGGCAGCGAGCGAAGGCCCTGGCAGCAGTGTACGGCGCCAAACTGGTGCCCAGGTAAGGCTCTGCGGCAGCTGCTCAGGGCCTTTGGTTGACTGCGCTCAAGCTGAGACGAGAGGCCCTGCCCAGCGCCGTGCAATCTGGAAAAAAGCCTGCTCCAGTCGACAAGACACCGCCCAACACCAGCCCGCTTCAAGATTACAATTATGCACAATTTATTTTTCAAATTATACACTTAGCTAATAATTTTAAATTATCAAAATTTTTATTTGAATCTACTAAATTTAGAGTATAATTAGAAATTCTATCTATTATGTAAATTGTATGTTCTCTTATTTTTTTTATTATTTATTTCGTAAATTAGACAGAATCATGCGGCGGGCTGAAGCGGTTCTTAAATAAAATAGTAATTTTATAGTCGGCTGGAGAGAGCTGATCCGCGCGCGCGGTTTTTTTGTACTTATGTTCATCGTTTTACAGCCGGAGCCTCTGTACGCTCAGGTGAATATGGAGAAGAAACGAAATCGCCAACCTAGTCTCGGCAATGCAAATCATCTAGATGAGCCGCAACTAACTAGCGTGCCCGCCGGAAAGGATTCCTGGGTCTAACGACACTTGTTATATATCAATGTTCTGTCGCATGTTCAGATATATAATGCACTGATTCATATTAAATATGTAATATTTAGTTTGTGGTTTACTGTGATGAGCTTCAAGTGAAAATTTGCCTGTATATATATATAATTTTTTTTTTGTGCATCATTTTCTTTTGTAAACATTTTGTTTTTCTTTTTTATATATATATTATATATTTTTTTTGTTTTTATCTTTACAATGAGGTTTATTTTCAGAATGAATATATTATATAATATCTCAAATTATGGTCATTTTTAGACGACAATGATAGAAATATATTATAGAAATTTGTTTTTTTTTTTATTCTCTATATGACATTTTTTGCAATTCTTATGGTATAACTTGAATCATTTGTAAAATGTCTCAAAATATTTGAACCAATTCAAACATACCATAGTCAATTTTAATATTGTTTCTAATAAATTTATTATAATTTAGTATTGATTTTATTTATAAATATACCCTCTGAAAATCAACTATTTTTAGAGTTAGAATACAATATTTAATAACATCAAATATAAATCAGTGGCGGATATAGGTATTTCAGAGCTTGACGACAAACTAGGTGACAAGCCTTGCGGGCCCCCAAATACCCAAATTCACCACTGTTGGCGGCAATTACTAACTATACTACACATTTCTAACAATAAGATTGAATTGAATTAAAGTCGTTACATGCCAGTTTTTCAATTTTATAAATTCACATTGTTAACGATAATTTAAACCTTGACTACTTCCTACGTGATTATTTAATTTACAGCTTAAAAATATTTAACATAATTAAGCGGAAAAAAAATTCTTGCAATAACAATAAATTTCTATAAAAATTTTTACAACAAAATAAAAACAGTCGGTAATCATGTAATAATTTATTACATGATTAATAATGAATAAATGAGTAAATTATGAAGGGCAATATAGTTTCGTGGTAAATTCCATTAGGATCGATTCTATGGAATTTACCCCAAATTTAAATACAAAGGAAACAGATGTTTTTTCCAATTTAAAATATAGAAATAGTGATTATTGTGTCAATAATTTTATCAGTCGATGATAAGGTGATCATCGTCCTAAGTAGGATGATTCATTCTATAGTTAATCATCGTGATAATTTCGCCGAAATTTCTACCAATTAATCCTATTTAGTTAAGTGGAATAGTTTTTAAAAAGAATACAAATCTAATTTTTCCCCTAGTCAAGTGATTACATAACTTTACATAACAATAATCAACCCTTAAATAGTGACGGCGCCTGTAAGTTAGACAACCAATTATACACCAAAACGCCCTTTTTTTTATACAGTTTTTACAAAAATTTGCAATTTTTTTATCGGGTTAATTATTATATTTGAATAATTATTTTATTATTTATTATTATTTATTGATATTTTCGAATTTTGTATTAAAATATCACCAAATGTGGTAGCACTGTATCAGTTTGACTGGCGCAAAATCTAAATTCCCTAAAGAGTCGGTATAGTTTTCTATAACAATGAGCGACCGTTCCAATTTTACAGTATTTCTTTGATTATTTCAACCAGTTATTGATGCATCATGCGGCGGTCTGTATGGATGTGTGTTTATCGTATTTTTTTGGGTGTTAATTTTTGAGTTTTATATAAAAAAAAACGAAAACAACCCTTTTTATCGAAATGAAGGGATACGTGTAAAATATTGTGATAATAATAATAATAATAATAATAATAGGGTATATAATTGAAATAATAATCGTAATAATAAAAAATTATTTGAATGACTAAAATATTTAATAGAAGGGATGGCGAAAATTATCTATACATCATATGGATTTGCAATAATTTTCTTTGTTTATTGGTGTGCCATGTGGCTTTTACATTTAATAGCAATATTTTATGGGTAAGGGGTGTTTATCTATTTTATTTTATTTATTTATTTGTTAAATTGTTGATCTAACCTCAAATTTTTGTTTAAACAATTTCCAGTAAATACCGGCTACATAAGAAAGTTAATAAACTTCCTAACGATGAACCATATCCGGGTGTTTCAATATTAAAACCATTAATGGGGTGCGATGATAATTTGCCTTCCAATTTGGAAACATATTTCACAATGAACTACCCTTTGGTAAGATTTTTAGGTTATAAATTCCTCATTTAATTATTATTATTATTATTATTATTATTATTTTTTAGTATGAATTATTGTTTTGTATAGAAGACGAGAATGATGCAGCAATTGATGTTGTTCAATCATTAATTGATAAATATCCAAAAGTATCAGCCCAAATATTTACTGGGGGCTCAACAGTTGGTGTTAATCCAAAAATTAATAATATGAACAAAGCGTACGAATCAAGTATTTATGATTTAATTTTGATCTCTGATAGTGGCATAAAAAGTAAGTTTGAACGACAAAAAAATCTATTAAAAACTCTGTTTTTTTAACGTAACTTAACTTATCTTATCATCTCAATATACTACAAACGAACATTGCGGTGTTATCTAAGAGCAAATATATTTGAAAAAAATATTAAAAAAAACCACACCAAATGTTTCAATACATAAACATAACAGCACGTACGATTGTAGCTAAATACATTATTTTCTACATTTCAGTACATTTGAGAAACATTTTTTTCTAATCTATTTTATTTTTTCAATATTAATAGTTCATTGTTATATTTATCTAATCGTTAAGGTCATAAAAATGTTGGCCTCTCGTAAATTCCGTTACAAACAAATCAATATAAACAAATTATTTTTAACAATATACACTACTCCTATATTAAAGAAAATTACCAGAATTTACATAAATTATGACGAAAATTAGCAAACAAGCTCATGATACACACCCTTTTTTTATTTGATGAATATACAGGACGTCCCAATTATTTGAAACAGTGCCGGATCTAGCATGAAACTTGGCCTCAGGGCCCCCGTGCTTTTTATGTATGTCACTAGTGGATGGGAATATAAACTTGAGGCCCTAAATACCTGATCAGCCACTTGTTCATAAATACTTAATAATTAAAATTGTTTTCAATAAGATACAGTGTGTCCAATAAGAAATTGGGTATCCAATAGGATGATTCACTTGATTTGCCACATATCATTAAGTTTGTTCCATGATCAAATTGGCCATATTCTTGATACTGTTGCTTATAAATTTTAAATGGGACATCCTGTATATTGGAACAAAAACATCTTATCTGTTATAAAGCAGTGATCTCTAATATTGAGACTAATATTCTAGACTATTTGTGATAAATATTCATCAACGATTCATAAATATGTTGTTTACATTATGATTGTTGTCAATTTTTGTTCTAATAATATGTTTTTATATTTTTGATTTTCAGTGAAAGAAGATACACTTTTAGATATGGTTAATCATATGAATTCAAAAACGGGTCTAGTACATCAAATGCCATTTACATGCGATCGACCCGGCTTTGCAGCAACTCTAGAAAAAGTACTTTTTCTCTCCTATTATCAGAATTAACAAAATGAAAATGATTTAATTTGTTTTTTAGATTTATTTTGGTACAGCACAATCTAGAATGTATTTAGCTGCTGATTTTTTTGGTATAAATTGTCATACTGGTATGTCGACATTAATGCGTAAACCAGTATTAGAGAAACAAGGTGGTTTAAAAGTATTCGGTCGTTATTTGGCTGAAGATTTTTTTATAGCAAAACATTTTATTGATAATGGATGGAAAACTGCCATATGTAGTCAACCAGCTTTACAAAATTCGGGAATTTGTGATGTTGAAAATTTCCAAGCCCGTCTGACTAGGTAAAAACAAAACAAAACAATAATCTATAAATATAAAAAATAATAATTATTTTTTATATTTTTTTTTCTTTTATATATTTTTTTTTATTCAAAAATTAAATAAAAACAAAATAATTATCTAGATGGGCAAAATTACGTGTCGCCATGATACCTTTCGTTATTGTCTTCGAACCTCTTTCAGAATGTATGGTAATTGGTGCCTGTGCTGCCTGGTCTGCTAGTGTACTATTCCAATGGGATTCTATTGTTTTTTATTTAATACACATTTTATTGTGGTTTATGTGTGACTGGACGCTGCTTTGTGTTGTACAGGTATATTTATTTATAATGGATAACTATAATGATTGTATTATAAACGTTAGTGTTAACGTTAACGTTAACGTAAAGTCGGACACGGAATATACATGCGTACAACTCTACAAGTCGATCTATAAAATTTATGATCAAGTGAGCGTTCACGTTAAGCGACGCAAGGAACGTATGTCTACACTTGATCGCTTGTTAGTCATATTAGAGTCGAGGCAAAAAATTTGACAGATTCAAGTGCCGTAAAAGCTGTGTAGATGGCGTTACTGGAATAAGCAGCTGAACTATCAGGCACGCAGGGACATACGTTTGTCGTGGCACACTTTGACCGTAAATTTTATAGATCGCACTGTATACGTATGTGCATTCTTTCTCTGACATAGAGGGTTCTTAGCTTGGGTATTTTAATTAATTAATCTTAGGGGTGATATGTGGGATTCACAAAACCATTAAGGGTTAAGAAACTCCTACTCTAATACGATTTAACGTTATTGTTTTACTGTACAAATTCTGTAATATCTATCTCTAGTTGTGAAATAATGTTTTTTGTTTCAGAACGGTTCCTTGCCTTTTAATAAATTTCATTTTATAATAGGTTGGCTATTTAGAGAATATTCAGGACCTTATTTATTTCTTCATGCTATATTTGATCCTGCAATAAAATGGCGTAATCGTGTATTTAAATTAGCATGGGGTGGTGTTGCCCAAGAGATAAATCCACGTATAAAATGTTAAAATGATTGGCTCAATTTTTAAAATGAACCCACCTTTTAAACAAAAACAACAACACAAACAAATTTACTATTTATTTATTTATTTTTTACTTAACAGTTCTACTTTTTACTTTCATTGTTTAAGGGGGGAAAAAAGTAAGACAAAAATTTATATTACTTAGTACTTATTTTTTTCCTTTTATTGTAAATAATAAAATTGACCAAATTTATTACATTTGTGATAGTAAATAGAAAAAATTATGGATATCTGTAATTTAATGTAATGTTGCTTTATTGTCAACAAACGAAACAAATTTAAAAAAAAAAGCTAGTGTATCAAATATAAAGCAATATATTGTGATAAATATCATACGTATAAATTCCATCGTCTTTATTGTAATTAATTAATTAATTAATTAATTGTAATATATTTATATTTTTTCTTTTTTTAATATGTTAGTGTCAAAAATTTATTTTTATTATGAAAAATTTATTAATTGTTAAATATATATTTAATAGTTATTTAAGTAAATAACAAAATTGCTGCTATAGTTTTAAATAAAAAAAACAAAAATGTATAGTCGATTGTGTGAATAACTCAAAAATTTGCTAATTGGTTGTAACTATACGTCTCAGAAAATCAGAATCAAATCGCTTAGTTTTCAAACAACAACCAATCACAAGCGAGTTACAGAACGACTAGTGCAAATTATCACCGTTAATTCGTTTCCTAATTGGTTGTTAAAATTGACATGTGAATTGAATCCTTTTTGTTTTTCAGTCCTGAAAATCGTTTGCTAAATGCACTCGATTAGTTAGTTTTTGCTATACAAGACAATTCTAGTCAACACAGAAAATTTCTTTCTAAAATCCTATAATCATCACTCAATTTATAATAATAAACGTTGTACTTATCATGAATTTATATATAATTTGTGTTCGTTTTAGCAGCAGAATTTCGTGACTATTATTGATAATAATAATAATTATGATTATTGTGAATTAAAACGGTGGGTTCAGACAATTTTCCAATGAATTTTTATGGAATTTATCTGTAATTTGTTTTTTTTTTTGTTTTGTATATTTGCGTGTATGTTTGTATGTATGTGCGAATATTTACATTTGTGAATAATTCATCAAAAGAGAAAAATCGCAATTTCTATACATTTGTTATTTAGCCCATTTTTTCAATATACATATCATTAAATTATTGCGCTTTTTTTTGTATTAGAAAATTCCCAATATTTAGCACTGTTATTATTATTTTTGTTTAATATAATTTATTTATCTAGGATTCTTTTTGTTGATTCACGAATCCGATCCTTTGTTAATATTACAGGATGATTCGTATTGACAGGGGTGGATTGACCGTGCTTTTTAGAGGCTTGGCACTAAACACAGTTAAAGTGGCCCATTCACAGTACAACGGTTGGAAGAACTCGGTTGAGTGTTAAACGGTTGTACGAAAATCATGTTGTTGTGGACAATTTCAACCGTTGAACAATGGTTGACAAGTTTTCCATTCAGACCGAAAACTTGACAACGGTCGTTCAATGGCTTTGTTGGCCAACCGTTGTTCAATTTCCTATTTTAGTACCGACTTTCGTAGTAGTAACGAATATTAGTGATCAAATTTATAGTCAGAATGTATTAAAATGCACAGTTTTCGTGTGTACACTTGAGTGCATATAAAACAGAACGCTTTTTTGTCGACCTGTGTAAATCGGGCTGTCGAGGGTCGTCTCCACAGGACAAGTTAAGCTTCACAGACCAAAATCTTGAGAATCTGGTAGGAAAGATATTCTACTTCCCCACCTTTCTACTCTAAAGAGAGAAAAAGCCTGACTTACACGAACGAAAATACTAGTATTTCTTATTCAAGAGATGTTCTCTTTTATATGCACTCAAGTGTACAGTATTTT
>JAZBHA010000223.1:88171-99869 GCA_037464855.1 Iselma pallidipennis | reverse complement strand
CTTTAGTCATTTTGCAAATTGACTAGGCATTTCGCGAATTGCCTAATTTCGCACATTGCCGGTAACATATGTACAGTACAAGACTTTAAAAGGATCCATTCTTGTTACTTTTATCGAATATGATCAGTCAAACAATGACCTTATCAAAATTATGTGTAGAACTTCCTGAAATGGTTTGCGAGTTTTTTCGAAAAATATTGGCAATTTTAGATAACTTTGAAATATTGTGTAGAACATTGTGGATTACCTTGACCGTTAATAAATAGAAATTGGAAGGTATTTTGTGTACAAATTAATTTGCTACAATCAATTTAAACAATTAATGATAATAAATAACGAAGAATTAAATTTTGTTGAACAAAGATTATTACAATCATAATACTTTGTTCCTCCTAATGTTTAAATAACGCCCAACATATATTTTTAAGAATACCTGGTGTTAATTACTTCTATTTTGGAATATAGATTTACATACATATTTATTATTTCTTAAAATGACTGAAAACAATACAATTTATTACTAAATACCCGATTTGTTTTCGTCTTTCTATGTTTTCTAAGAACTATTGGAATATACAGGAAAATTATGTTACGTAACATAATCAATTCATTTGTCTATACATATTATATGTATAGATTTTATGTACATACCTGTATCCTTCAGAAAATAAAGCTATATCTGATTTTGTAAAGAATAATTTCATTTACATCACAAGAAATCCCACTTTGTTGTTTACTGTTGTTAAAAGCAGGATGTTTCAGATGAAAAAACTGGATTTTTGAAAAAAAAAGCAGCTAATATTAACCGATTTAACAGAACAAACAACACTCTCTACGTATATAGGAATATTTCTACATAAACAAGAAAAAAAACTCAAGACTTTTTGGATTCTTGATGTTCCGAATTTTATGTAAGTTGGAGTATATTCGGTATAGAGCTACAAATAAGGAATTGTCGGTGCGATTCAAAGCAAAGTCATTGTCTTGGTCATTTTAAATATTTCTACAGTTTAAACGGTATTCGGTGAATAATTTCCCGGCAAGTCTTCCCACCCACTTACAATTGAAAAACTGTAGCCCCCGTAATGCTGCCTTCAACGCTTCCTCTCGTGTCGTCTAAAATTCACCGCCAACCAAAGAATTCCAATCGGACGACTGGAATTTGTGGCTTCTATGATTGTTTACCGCCAAATTTTTGACTTCTTCGGGGTTAATTTGGCTTTGGGGGCCACCGGGTAGCCTTTTAAATATAGGTAGAGACAGATCAGTAATCGAGTTCAGCTGTAATATTAGTCATTTTTCAATTATGCTGATTAGAAACACTTCGACTAAAAGCAAGTGTGTAAACACGATTTCTGCTTTGTATTCAAGCTGTCCTTTCTAAATCCCGCGAAAATTAATATGGATATCATGCAAAACTAGTTACGTACTATATCAAATATTCTATTAACGAGTATATGATGACGATGATGACGTGAAGAACGCTAACTCCGGTTTTCACACCACCGGTTTAGATCCGGTCCAGCCACATCTAGACTTGAGTCAGAGCTGCTCGGTTAGATTTGCACACGCTAATCTCAGCTTTAGGTATTTCTAAATCTAAAGGTTTTTCACAGAATTTTAGTCCTAATTTTGTCGTGTACAGATGCACGGCTAAGGGACTACGCCCATTCAATCATAATCAAATCGACAGGACGGTCACGTCTTATTTTAAGTGGCACATGTGTAAAGTTTCATAAGCTCCGGAGGCTCATCCGGCTTCAGATTCCCATAACAATCAATGCTTTTAAAAAAGACATGACGGTATCGTCCGATCAAATGGGCGTAGTCCTTTATTGAGATAGTATAAGATCGTTTAGGGAGAAAAGTAGGCCAAGAACATTGCAAAATTACACGTCCGCCATATCTTGACGTGAATTTCGTTCACATGCATGTATCATGTATAGTTGCCAATAAATTTCAAACCTTCTTTATACTATTGTCTTATATTATTATTTATGGCTTTCCAAAAATGGAGACACTGCTTTAAAGTGCTTCGAAGAGGACGTATTTAGATTAGCAGTAGCGGATCTAAGCTCATATTCTCTGAGAAGCCTCGCCAGTGCCGTATTAAAAATATGTCTCATTTTTACATAAAGCACTGTTAGTCTCTTCTAATAAGGCTTAAAAGCTTTATTATCATCCTAGTAAATGCGTTACTGCAGGTCGGTACGAACAGTTTCTATTCCTACCTATATGTATTTGCCTTTATCCCCTGAATGAATTCTTACAGGAAAACCATACATTTTTCAATTATAAGTCATTTCTCAATGCTCATATACTTTTTTCTCCTAAATTCTATTAGTTTCTCTTGTTATTCAATTCCTTTTTTTTGTTTGAAATTTTCACAACTTTCTCTACTTGATCCTTTTTTTCTATTTATTGTCCAGTTTTCCATGCCTGTTAAATTTATGATTCCTGTTCATTTCCTCTTAAAAATACACGATTTGTTAATTTTCGAAACTTCAAGTTTCACTTTATAAATCCTTTTTTTTTTCTTGTCGGCCAATAATAAATTGATTTAAACTATGCAAAATTAATAAATGGTATAAACAAATAGAGATTTATAATTAAAAAAATTTGGACAATTAGTGACTTCGTGTGTGTGGTGTAAAACGACACATGAGATAACTTGCAACAAATGATAACAGAATTTATCTTATTGTCAGAAAGGAAATCCTAACAAAACACATAAGTATATTAATGATTATCTTACTCCTTTTTTCCTTTTTGTCTCTTTATTTCACTAATTTTATGTTTACATTTCATTCATTATTATTTAAGTCAATTATCAATATTTGTTTTTATTACACAGTTATTACATTAAATAAGATTTATATACCTATTATACTTTTTGATTATTATTTGAATTAATACAAGTACAACTCGCATAAAATAATAATTATTATTGTGCATAAAATATTTAAAAAGAATTCAGTCAATAAATCAATTTGCAAAGATCAGTTTTTTAATGGAAAAAAATGAGAAATTATGACTAACGTTCAATGACCTGAATTAAATATTTTATTAGATGATTTAATAACAACCTTCTAAAGAATTCTATCAATAAATACTTATTATATTATGGTGCAACCCTATAATTATATGATATGAGCAATTTTTTAAAACCTGTAGGTGCCATACATCACACACACAAAAAGAACCAGTTGTTTCCTGTTTCCAAAAGAGACAGAGAAAGAAATGGCACAAATGATGACCGGATATATGGACTTGAATGGAATGTTAAAGATGATAATAATAATGTCGTCTATATAATATACACAGACAAATATTGTAAAAGTGTCCCCAGAGAGAGAGACAGACAGGAACAACCGGAAAGGGGAGGAAGTCAAAAATTATGATAAGAATCGTTCAAAAATTCATTTACCAAGATATGAGTTTGACGAATTGATGAGTTAGACCATTAGGCCCTATAACGATCACATTTGTCTAGACAGGGATAATGTCCGGTAGTGGAAATTTCGTTTTTTGGAGACAGACTTTCGAAATGTCGCAAAGTAATTTGTCTTGAAAGGGATGCCTCTGTGAAGTTTTTTTTCTTATAAAATCTGCGCAATTTCAAAATTTATAGCTTAGTTTGTGGGTGTATGAAACAATAACTTCTTAATAAAGCGAGATACGAGTACAATAGAATTCTAGAATTACGTTTATCAGGACTGTCGAAATCTGGAACGCATTAGAGCAGGACCGAATCGACGATTCAAGCACTGATTTATATGAGAACAGTTCCAGACAAAAATTCCGACTCCTTCCTTTTCAAAAAGGAAGTAACGGTCCCGTTCTGATGCGTGGAGTCGCGAAAGCACATTTCAGGGTCTGAAATGAGCCTAAAGCTACCATATTATTCGTAGAGCAGCGTTTCCCAACCAGTGTATCGCGGCACATCAAAATTAAATACCCTTATTGCAGTTATTATATTACATGAATTTAGTAGAATGTGTCCTCAGAAGTGTGTCGCCAACAAAAAAAGGTTGGGAAACACTGATGTAGAGAACGATAAAAAAAAGCTTCTTTATTCCTCACATCGTTTCTTGTTATTTTATGGATTCTTTAAACTATTACGAGATTTTTTTTCTCTAAACATACCTTTCAAATTAGCTTTTATTTGCTTCCCATTCTCTAAAGGAATTAATTTCTAATTAATAATAAACTAAAATGTCAAGGTATTCCTTAGAGAATCAAGTGATAACACACAATTTCACTTTATACTAGCTTTTCTCTTCCTTTTCGAATTGCGACAACCAAAAAAAAAAACTTACTTACTTATTTTTTCTGTTAATTTGTCATAAGTAAATCCGTTATAAACGATGACTTTGCTTAAAATATCAATCGACATTTTTCAATTGGAAAGAAAGTTGAATATTGAAAGAAAACAGAGGTTGGAATCAAAAATGCCTTTCGTTTTTTTTTCTCTTCCACTCTTTTTCGGTTCAATTATTACTGTTCTATTTTATTGCAAAATTTCTATAAAATTAGTTTTCTTATTATAATAGAAACAATTATTTTCACAAATATTAACGAGTTATTTATATTATAATAGGGGCAAAAATGTGAATTTTTGATAACACAGGTGATAGTAAACATAGTGTGGAGTTATCAGTATATTAGGGTGTATCGATTTAGGAGAACTTGTTATATAAATGTTTCATACATAGATATTGAATCAATATTTATATGATTATGTCAATAGACCAATTTCTCAGAAATAAAATATTGGATTTACTGGTACAAAAGCCGCTTTTTGATTTGACTAATTTTCATTAGTTTCTTTGAAGATTTTCGTGTAGTTTCCTAGTATTTTTTATGAGTTTATATCCAGTAATGTTATTGTATAATTGTTAATTACTGTTTTTTGCAACACAAACATACAGGAAGCACATCTAAAAATTTTAAGATACCAAGCGATTTCACCATTTCCGTGAATACCAAACTAAACTACTGTGTAGTTTGGGGGAAATACGGAAAAAATTACATACCTATACGGGTAAAATGACACACATCCTACAACAGTGTCTATACTAGGGCTTACGAAAACCTTAATGCGACCCAGTTGGGTCCTGATTATCATATCAAAAATGATTATTTGTAGATTAGTACTGTTCTAGTGATTATAACATAAACCCTATGTCTCTTTGTCCCTACTTCCCTTCTACTCTACTCTATGACTTTTTCATTATTATTTAAGTGAAAGCATCATCATCATCATCATTGGTCATAAATCAATCATACGAAAAATTTGTGAACACTTTCAAATTGAGTTCTTCGTTCATTAAACAAATCCTTGTATTTTGTATTTTGTCAAAAATATTGTATAACGGTTGTTCAATTGAATTCTACATACACACGTGAATTTATCAATGATGTATTTTTAATTTGAAAGAAACATAAATAAAATAAATTATTACCGGCGACCTTGTCTTAGTTTTCTTTTTCCAACAATAACACAAAAAAAAAAATACAATACCGGAAGTGGAACTGTTCGTTTATGTATGTTATTAAAAATTATATAATATTATAAAAATTTTCGGGAATTACCTACTAGTTTTCAAGGAAAAAAAACAACACCATTGAGAGATCCGACAACGTTGGCAGTTGATTCATTCATTTTTTCTAATGAGCATCTACTAAAAAACAAAATGTAAAGAGGATTGTACATTGGCCTTTGGCCGTAATTTATGAAATCTTCATCAATGACAGTCGTAATAATAAGCGATCCAACAGATGCGGTCATAACTGCATGCATCATACATGTTCTTAAAATAAATGCAAAACACATTGCATTTCCGACTCTATGTAGGTATAGGTATTTTTTACTTGTTCTAACAAAACTTATATGAGGAATAGTGTAATATCAAAATAGAATAGTGATTTTTTTCCTAATCTATACTACTGCAATTAATATAAAAATATCGGAATTACCTATTATTATATTTACGATCAATTGTTGAAAATTAGAAAACAAAGAAAAATTATCACAATTGATAGGTATATTCAAGTTTTCGTATGGTCAATCAAAAATTATGGTAGATGATAAAAAATAAATAAAAATTTAAAGTTGTAAATAGTAATGGACAATTGTTAGAAGGAAAGCAGAAAAAACAACCTAAAAAAAAACAGACAACCCTTAAAGTGGTAAACTGGGTCTCGGAAATTGTACAAAATTAGCCCTTGCGTATACAAAACAGTAAGGCGCATTGCACACTGAGACGATAGGCAGTAGCAACAAGCACCCAATATCGACAGTTAACAGTGTGTTTTTGAGTAACTCTATTTATAAACTACCAGTTTTAAGCAACTTGCGATATCGCATCGCTCTAGTTTGCAGGGCTTCATGGAATTGCACGTATTTTCATGCAAGAGACGATGATATCGCAGATTGCTAGTCGCTTATCGCCTTAGTGAGGGCTCGCTAATAACCGGCGATCGACTACAGAGTCGGTGGTGTGCGCGGGCACTAATATTGCAATAAAAACGTTTATTTTTTTTGTTAACATTTGAAACAAAAGCGAATAATTGTAAAATTTTCATAAACATGCAATTCTTATCGAACACAATGAAACTGTTACTTGTATAATCAATTGTTGTTATCATTGAAACTGTGATAACGAAATTCGAATTATTCAACATATAAGTAGTAGGTAGTAATATTTAAAACTGAAAATATTGATGATTTTTTTTTTTCAAATAATTTTAAATATGTACAACCTTTAACATTTTTCTTTAAAAAGACATTTTTTTATTTTTAAAAAGGTTGTTGTATTGAAGAAAATTACAAACAACTATTAATGAACATGGTAATAAGACAGTTAGAAGAACATTTTAAGCAAGGCCGCTGACCGAGATGATGTCGATGACGACAAGATTTGATCATCATCTTTATATTGTTAAAGAGACTGGCATGAATCATGTTCTCTGTTCATCATGATTTTATAAATACAATCACTTGCCTTCCTTTCTCTTCTTAAATCAAATACCATCAATTAATATCCTGTTCCAATTTGCATTTCACTCTATTAGATTAGATTTTGAAATGCGCTTATAAAACAGAGTAAGACAACGAAAAAAAAGGATTATTATTATTACTATTACTAGTCGAGAGAGAATCTGTCTCTTGTTGAAGATAAAGTAAAAATTTATGATTCGAAAATTGATCTCATTTGATTTGCACGATTTGCAATCATTTCTGTTGAAATTCACGATTTTATTCCAGTTCCTGGATGTTCAGTTCATGTGCACGAAATATATAGTAGAGTGTCAATTATACGGAATAATAATCGGTGGGATTCAGGTCAAAGTCATCATCATCGTTAACGATATTCTGTCAGCACGTCTTCGTGGACGGTCTTCTCCCCATACATTTATTGTTGAACATCTCGACCAACAGTAAATAAGCACACAGCGCTTAGAGCTTTGTGGACGGAGCAAAACAAGTCGACGAGGACTACAGGCTGAATATCAAAGTGCTTAAGGACGTTCAAGATCAACAATGAAGATGTTTTTGGTCTGAATCCCATCGAATGTCAGACTTCTTCCGACTAGCCAAATATTTCAATGAACAAAGAAGACGAAAAGTCTTCCGGATAATCGATGTTCTACTGTATTTAAGAATTCAATTCAATCCAATTAGAATTGGTCGATGTTTGTTTTTAAATTATCTCTTAAATCTGTAACAATTATATCAGGCTTACAATTAGTCATAAATTTACATCAATTTATATACAAATCAATTTCTATTAAAAGCAAGAAAATGATTCTCATCTGCAAAACTTCAAAATTTTGAAAAATTATCTGTATACAGTTGAAATTTCCGCATTTCTTTCGATAAAAAATCCCCAGTGAATTTCTCAAAATCTATTTCTAATTTGTTTGTTAGGATTAATCTTTGATTTGTTAGATAAGCATTTTGGAAAGTTGTAGGTGGTACGAAATCGGCTATAAAACTTGTCTGTATTTATCTCTTTAAAACATCTATATATATACACCTATCTATCTAGGTATGTTACGTGTCTGTGTCTGTGTGCTAATTGGCAAGGGTTGTGCGGGTAAGAAAGTTGTTCCAATTCCGGTTTATTAGTGAAGAAGTAGAGCGAAAGGCCGTCGACCAATAAAACAATCAATCCGGTTCTATGCTAAATTCAATTAATTTTTTCCATCTAATTGTGAAATAGAATAATGTTATTCACATTTTTTTTGCATGTGGTACCCCTTTCAACTGCAGTGTCTTGAAGCTCAAGCCCCACCGCGAATCTGTTACTGATTCGGTTCATCAAGATAAGTGCACTTTTCGCACTTATTTTCCTATAAATTTACAGTACCTGGATAGTAAAAAATAACTTTGAGAAAAAAATGTTCTCATTTGATTCCTAATAGTGATCATAAGAAAAGTTCACCTACTTCGAAACAATTACAAGGAGAACGTCCCTATTGTTGAATTATATTATACATATTTGACCCTCAATTGTTTCTGTTATTATCATCATCCTGTCTCTTTCTACAAGACAAAAAAAGGAGTGATAAATAAATTTATACCTACAACATCTCCTACAATTCCTGCTGCAATGACCTACAAGTAACTTATCCTTTTATGACTCAACCAAACAAATTAGAACAAATTACATCTTATTGTTACAAATGTAAAGATACAAAGAACCAATGAATATATGGGAACTACGATCTCCCTGCCTATAATTTATTGAAATATTTTCGTCCGATACGCTATTTAGCGATTATGATTAATTAATTAAAAGATATATCAATATGCGATTGGCATTTTTGGAATTGTTGGAAGGTCTGTGCACACAATTATGTGTGGGAGAGACTTGAAGATTTGGCATGATTGATTATCTATATAAAAATATATAAGAATACAAGATCCCATTCACTGAGAACGGCTTGTATTCTCTTCAAGACAACAGAAGTTACAGTTCTGACCTCGATAAGCCTATAAAGCAATGAATGCAATTTGAAAAACCGCTAGAAAACCTTTCTCCTATATTAAGAAATGAAGTTGTATTTAATAGAACTTGAATAGCTCGAATAGTTATCAAGGTTCTTATTACTTATTAGAGAGACAGTTTTTTGCAAAAAAAAAATAATAGCAATAAACACCCTGTACATACAAAGAATGTTATCTATAGGTATACTCGAAATGATCGCTATCATTTTGTTATACAGACACACATAATGACAAAACCTTTCTCCACATTGTGATAACATTATCAGTGATATTGCTTCTATTTCTAGCAAATTAAATAGCAACAATAAGGGCCTATATTTGTAGATCTAATCAGTAATTCGTATTTTGCAACATTTTCGCATCATAAAAGACTAGTTGTCCAAACGGCACCAGGCATCTAATCTATCAATCGACACATCTTGAAAATTCCCATCAAACCTAAAATATATTTATTCTTATTTGCGGTATTCATTAGGCTCAATCTTCACTTGACTTTCTGCGTACATTTACACAGACACATACACTCACACACATCTAACAGTACCTTAGTGTAAACGACCCGTACGTTATTCCGAATACCTTTCACAAAATTCCTTTGGATTGGTTTGGTTAAAATGTTATGTGACACACAACATAACATTAATACGGAGAAAGATAGAAAAAGGACGACCGACGAAGGACATGTTGTGTTGAAGGACTAATTTTTAGCTATTTTTGGCTACTAGTCGAAAGCTGCTGCTGCAATTTTTGCATACTAGAATGTTAGAAAAAGATGTATATAAACTAGTTGTATGTAGAGTGATAGTGATAAAAGAGGAAAAAAGAGAGAGAGAAAGGTCCAGACGATGGCCACCGGGTTATGTAACTGCGGCGTGACCGAAGCATGTCCTTGGCCGTGGCTCTCTGTCTGCTTGTTGCTTGACCACTATCAGAATTCATTTTAGAGAGAGGAATCAATTCCGAAAAACAACCCAAAAAACAACATGATTAACCAGGAAAATCCATCTAAAATCAAGCTTGACTCGATAGGTGTACGTGAATGAATGTGGGAAATTCCAGAAAACTTGTAATTGTAATCAGCTAATGGTTAGGGTGGTAATGGTAATGG
Source organism: Iselma pallidipennis (assembly GCA_037464855.1). Taxonomy (NCBI): domain Eukaryota; kingdom Metazoa; phylum Arthropoda; class Insecta; order Coleoptera; family Meloidae; genus Iselma; species Iselma pallidipennis. The sequence continues at coordinate 89,745 of JAZBHA010000223.1, read as the reverse complement.
TGAAAGCTTTCTTATCCCTTTTTGAAGCAACATTTTATTTTGTCCTGTTAAAAACTCATTAAGCTAAATTACAAGCAGAGCTGGAATTTTGGGCAAAATAAATAATCATCGGTGGCTCTTAAACACTATTTGGTCCCCAAAGGTTTATTGGCATCGGGGGAGATCCCGCCCTCGGCCAGTCCGGCCCTCCACTTTTCTCCAAATAGTAATTAGCGTGCGATATTTTAAAATATGTAGATATTCTATATGAAAATAACTTGTTTACTGAAAAAACTTGGTTCTACTTGCTTATATAAATATTCAAAAATAATTCATATATTATGACTACATACATGTATATAATGTTTTTCTCAATTTTTATATATTAATTTCACCGTTTTGTTCTATATATATATAAAGTCGATAACATGACATATATATTCATACATAAATTTGCTTATCTAATTTAGAGCACAGAGCAGCACTCATCCACGAAAAAAATATGATATACAGTATATAGGCGTGTCTGGTTAATATTTTACTATCACCTCTACATATTTTAAAATTATAATTAAATATCTTCTTATCAATAATAATTTTGGAAAAAATGCAAATCATCATTTTACCACATTATCAATTGGCTACTACTTTCTTTTATTGAATTAAAGATTTTCAAGTCATTGTCCTTGTACAGGAACGCCCATTTTTTAAAATATTATTAATATTATTATTATTATTATTACAAATACGACCCAATTCTCAGCCTACGATTCATTGCAAAAAAAAACGTCTCACTTTATTAAAATACACGAGAGAGTGAAGAGAAATGGGGGAGAGAGAAATGTAGCGTTTTCTATGGGAAACATGCATGGTCAGTTCCTTCAACTAAAGTTCAATTTAACTGTCATTGATGAAATCAATCACTTTCTTAAATAGTGTCTGTTCACCGGACTCGGTTTTCGCGGTTTCAGTTAACCGCGGTTCGCCGCAACCAAATTTTTCTTCTAATTGTAAAAAATCAACGCTTCATAATTTTCTCCCAAATATTGAAAAACGAATTCCCATTATCAACGATCCCCAACCATCAACATCGTCTGCAGTTCCTGAAGCTTCGCTGTTCGAGCTGCCAGAACCACCCGAAGCAGATGAACTTTCTTCAGACGATTAACAAGTCATTATCGACTCATATAGTCTAATTGTGCATAATTCATTAATTAAACTTTATCACATGAAAATTACTTATTTGTAGCGTTTGGTATCATCCGCGGAAAATCTTGTATCCCCCGCGGATACAGCGGTTCTACTGTATTTCGACCGTTTCTTCCAACGATGCTTTTCCTGTTACTATTTGAAAAATTTCAACTATTAAAAATGAATAAATAACTCTTTAAATTACAGTTAATTTACGAAATATCTATTCGTTTTCACCACCACTAATAGTAATATTCAAAGAACTTGTTTCTCCTCGCCCAGAAACCGCTCCCTTTTCAACATTGTGTATGATATACCGATACAAAATGGCATTAGCCTTAGAAGTATGCAAAATGTCAATTTCAAGGAAATTTTCCATTATTTTTCTAGCATTCCTTTCCACT
>JAZBHA010000223.1:37080-88127 GCA_037464855.1 Iselma pallidipennis | reverse complement strand
TTAATATTTAGAAAATTTATATAGAAATTATAAAATGCAGTGACACGGTTTGGTCTCATTTTCATAATCATGTCATAAACTGGGAACAAAAAAACCTCTCAAACCAATCAGAATCGTACATGTATGCGGAAATTCTCCACAATTATACCACCGATCTATATATGTGCGGTAATAATAATAATAATAAAATGCACTTTTCAATATCAATATATTTTTTACATACACACGCACAATATTTCGTAAAAATGTTTTGTGATAATACCGAAAACAAATCAATTTTTTAAGGATGTGCCAATCAAGTTACGTAACTTATCATTATTATTTTTTTGTAATTTATTTTTTTTAAGAGTTATTACGGTTGTTAACAAAAAATTATTAATATATCCATGATAAGATTAAATAAATATTATTAAGGTGTCTATACACGAGGCAAGGGTATTTAAAAGATTACCAATTATAGAACATGGAGAAGTACTGATAATAGGTCACTTTTTGAATACTAAAGGCAAGAAAAAACAACTTTACAGACAAAAATTGTATTTTTTCGAAAAACAGTCTGCTCGTGTACAAGTACGTTTAATAAATATGTGTTTATAATCTGGTTAGAAAGTAGTAGATTGTAGACTAATATAATATAATATACAAAAAAAAAACAGATAACTACATAAGATTGAATCAGGCTGAAGGCAGTACGACCTTTCTACTTTGTCTCTTATCAAATTATTTCTTCGTTAATTTATTAGACTTTTTCTCTCGTAAAACACTACAGATTGATGAATAATAATTAAAAATTCCTTCAAATATCGAATAAAAAGTTACATCATTATCAACTTTAGAATATAAATAATTGTAACAATTTTTGGAAAAAATGTGAAGTATTTAAAAAAAAATTCACTTTCATTTAGATTTTTTCTCATTATTAATAAATTATCAGTAATTTATTAGAACTACTAAGCAAAATTTTGCACTTTGCCATTTCCGGTTATAAATCATTCATGTTTCACGTCCGCTCTATCATCATATTCTCAATTCAATTTTTATTCAAAAATTTTTTTGGTTAAAAATTATGATTTTTTACACAAATAAAAACAAAATCTTGTCTGATAAGTGGAATTTATAAGAAAAATAAGTAATTATTTGGAGAAAAGAGTAATGATTGCATAGAGGTTAAAAGTCAGTAATGATGAATCGATCAATAAAATGTGAAAGAGACGAATTAGAAAGAAGAAAAAACCGGTGCTGATATTAATGAAATAATTTCACTTTACCTAATAATATCGATAACAATATAAATAGTTAGCTTTTTAATATATTATTACCCTCATATAGTGGTGTATTATATTTCGTTACCCGCATCATTTTCTTATGAATTAAAACCGGCATATAGGCTTTACTTATGTATGAATTAGAATAGAAATTGTGCCAAAAATAATCACAATAATAAATCAATTAGAAATAAAAAAATAAAACCAATTAGAAAGATAAAATAATTCACAAAATTTCTATAGGGCACTATACTGCCGCTCCAAGTTCTTCTTAGCTTGGACCACTAGTACAACAGGGATTTTATACAATATATTATAATATTTAGTTGACTATACACAATAGGTATAGAGAGTTTCAATTATATTCACTTACAACAAAAATATCGATTTCCTAGAAATTCGCTGAATTTTTCATTATATAGGAGTTTTCGTTCACTATATGCAGACTTCAGTGTACTATCAGACAGGACTGTGGGTAGGATTTCTCTTCAGGGGAAATGCTATGTCTATAAGATTAGGGTTTTTTGAACAAAAAAATCTCACTTACTTAATACTGAAAATAGGAAAACCTTAAAATTAAGTGTATGCCGGGCGTTTGCAAAAAAGGACCGACTGGAAAATGATACAATCGCTATTTTGATACATCCACAACCGGTAATTTGTATTTATTGGTTCGGATTAAAGAGGTTGTACATACTAAAACCGATCTATTTTTAGGTATGGAAAAAATAGAACCTAAAGAAAACAGGAAAAGAATAGAAAATCAAATTGCTATTTTCATGTACAATTTCATTTACTTATTTCAATATAAATAGCATTTTATTGCTGCATTCCTATTTCTTCCTGAATGGATTCAGTTAGGTTTCATCATGCAATCTACAGAAGAAATTACTATCCTGTTGTTGTTCTATTTCATAAAATGTACGCCCACATTTCAGTAGGACGCATGTAATAATAATATAAAGTTTATGTTTAAAATCAATAAAATTATTACGGTTATCAATTCTTATCATATACAACATCAATATGAAATGGGAGATAAATAAATTGGATAACCAACCAATTTCCTTTCTATAAGACTACTATTTTTTTTTTAATTAATTGCTGCGATCTTATACAGAGATTAAAGGGCAAGTTTTTAAAAATCAACAAAATATAAAAATATAATTTTCTCATTAATACTCTTTTTTTGTTTAAATTCCACGGATCAAAAAACCAAAACACAATTTTTAGTTGGAAATAAACAATTCTAAGGAACAATAAAGTTTTGTAAATAATTTCCACACGACCTTTTGTAATTTAGGAGAAAATCTTATCAAAAAAAGGATTTTTCTTTCTCTTTAAATACATATATGGAATTATTAAGAAATGTAAAATACGTAAGTCGAGCGATATTTCTGACATGTTGTTACAGTTTCCGTTTTTATAAATAACTAATAAGAACATGCGCTTCCTTCCAATTATAAATATAATAAGATACAAGTATTCTAGCCGGAAGTGAACTGTTAGTTTCCGCAAGAGATACTACACGGACTGATCGTACTATATTTTCACTTATTGTAGTGAATGGAAAACTCTATAATAAGAACGCTTTTCCTAATGACTTCTTCTAATTCAAATTAATTTTATAAGTTTCATGATCAATCTATTGATCTTTATTGATTGGAAAGCCGATAGTTTAATCCCTAATTAATTGTGTGAAATAATAAAACTGTCATTAATTATTGTATAGATAAACTATCGGCTTTTTGTACCTATTAGGAGTACTTATTTCGACTCCCGCACACCCTGTAATAATAAAGTAATTATTAGGAATTACTTACCGGATCCAAATCTGTTTCCCAAATATCTTTGAAATCATCATGTGAACCAATAAACGGCGAAAAGACTTCCATATTTCTGGTTTTGATTGAGTTACCCGCAAAATAGAGTTTCCAAAAACTACACAAAAAACCCACACAACATACACATACACAATATTTTATCACAATTCCATATGGGTAGTTGCCGGCACTCTTACAAATTCATCAATTAAATAGCGCACTCCACGCCTCCTTTTCTTCTCTTGCCCCGCACGGTTTTCCACAAATCACCCAATTGAGGGAAAAACTTCCAACACTTTCGTCTACAACCTGTTGAAGATTTTCTCTACTTTTTTTTTCTTCTTCAATGTAATGATAGTACTTATGTATTATAATTAATGTGAATGTGTGCGTGTATGTATAGGTATATCTGTATTAAATCTAGCGGCAATTTCGTGTCTGTATTTGTTGTGTGTAATATAGAAATTGTACACACCACTACAACGAGAGGTTCGATGCCGTTCTAAATGGAGAAATACCGGAGTCCGGATTATACATACAAGTGTGTCTAGTGAAATGGGCGCCGCCGGTTTTTGAGGTGCGCGATATACAATGCGCGTATACACAAAATAACAGAAATTTTAAATAACATAAAAAGCCGTTTTTCTTTATATTTGGCTTTAAAATTATTATATTTCTACGAAATGAATCAAATGAAAATCTTTAATTATACAAAAACTGGGAAATTCATAAATGCTTCTGGGGAAAACCGCAACACTCGTTATCACACTGCTCTTCTAGAGCGTGTACTTTAGTCCCCTCGCACATTATCTCGCCGTGTGTTCTAAAAAAATATGTAAACAGGGCCGTAGCTACAACATTCTTTTGGAGATGTAACGTTTGGAATTCCAAAAATATCCTGAAAACCAGGGGTTCTTGACCCGCTGCCCATGGGCCTCCCTAACTGAACTTTATTAGCGTTTCTTCAATTAACACTATTACGGGTTGGGGTCCATGGTACACAAAGGTTAAGAACCCCTGCTGTAAACGATTAAATATCCACAAATAATGTGAGAACAAGTCCCCCCAAAGCGATAGTTCAGAGTTTATCAGAGCTAGCCCTCTTAGCTACGACTCCCCTATAAACGATCTCAATATAATTACGGTATTTTAAAGGCGTAATACTGCGATGCGAGACAAGAATGAATAAATAAAAGTTTAAACTGTCAATCTTCATCTCTTCTAGATTTTAAAACAGCTTCCTTTCATAACAATTTCCTCTAAAGATCTTGATAATAATAATAATGATGTTCTTCAGTGTAGGTCTAATATCCAAAAATTTACAGAATTAAAAAATTTTTTTTTGAAAAAATGTACAAATTTATCGATTTTATCTAAAATAGTTGTCGAATTTTTTCCATTTGATTTCTATCTTGAGCACATTTTCCGGTCATTTTCAATCCTATCACTAAGTTCTTGTATGAATTTGATTTTTAAGAATTTATATTCGATAGACCGGTTTCGGCTACCGGATAGCCTCCCTCACACCAATGCGATTTTGCTGCTGAAGCAACGAAAAATTGCATTGGTGTTATAGCAGTCTTCGAAATTTTGTGAATGTTGACTTTCACAGTCAAATTACTTTCCCGTAGGACACAACAAAAGAGTTTGTTCACTACATCAGCAACAATAGACAACTTTAAAGAAAAAGGAGGGATCCGTTCCTAAAAGCAGGTAAGATTGTAAATTAAAATTGACTACTGTTGCTGCTGCAGTGGACGAACTCCTTTGCTGGGTCCTACCACAAAGTGATTTGTCTTATAAGCTAGTATTCGTAAGACTTGTACGGGCACTATAAGGGAGATATTAAAATTCGTAAATATCACAGTAACAGTAAGGATTAGATTCTACAAAGTAAGCACAAACTGGAGAGAGGAGAATTCAGGTAGCAACTGAAACAAGAAATAGCTTATATGAAACATGTATAATTGTTAAAAAAGGCAGTTTACTTTTCTGATTTTTGAAGGAATGCTAACATGTATGTGTGTATTAATTAATAATGTATATGTATATGATAAATATTTGCGCCCTTGACAGTGATTTTAGCTAAATATGTAAAAACAACTACAAGCGATATAGTTTGACCGACAAATAAATATTTAAAAGAAGAAAAAAAAACCGTTCTGATAACTACAACTTTGGTATTAATAAAAACAACCAATAAGTGACTAAAATAATTAATAATAATAATAATAATTGTAAAAAGAATGAATATATGCAACACAGTCGAGCCTAAATCATTTCAGCATCAGTATATCAGTTAATCAAAGCACCGTGGGTATATTTCTTTTTCGACAACAATTTCAATACAACAAAAACAATTGTTATCTACTTAAATTCACTAATGGGTACCATTCAGTCGTTTCTTTATTCAAATTGAAATTGGCCAATTCCAATTCAACACCACCTAAAAATTCATTCTCCTGTAATGCATCATAATTCCATACAGTTGCCTGTAGTTTTCTATCTCGAACAATATCCAAAGACATTCGATATTCCAACTGGAAAACAACAAAAAACAGAGAGTTAACAATTATTGTTGTTGAAATATAGAAAAACCATCCATACCATTTCAACAAAACTGGGATGACAATTCCGTTTAATTACTTTAGTTTTACGTTTTGTTGTCTTACTAGTATCGGGTAATAAATAAACTTTAACATAAGTTGATGGTTCCTGGCCATTAGCTAACAATGGTAAACCACGTACATGATAGATCATTACACTGAAAACACCTTTAGAAAATTGAAATGATAATTTTAATTGACCTTTCAATCGACCAGCTTCATTCTTTAATTCCAATTTACGATCTGTAAAAATCAAAAAAAAAAAATTAATATTTTTGTCCCACAATTCCAACACATCATATCACTACAGTACCTTTAACTTTTTTCGAATAATCATCCGGGAATTGTTGGTCCCTTAATAATGGATGGAAGAATGTATAAACTAGATCTGAATGTGCAATCTCATCGGCACATTTAAATAACGATGTAATAAACAGACTGACTTCACGATAACGTTTTTCAGCAACTTGTTTAATATTTGAACGGCCCACATGTAAACCACTTGACAAACTATAATTCAAACCAAACAAAAATAATGTAATCAACTACAATATATAAGAAAAAACAATCTAATCTATCAGGCTTTAGTTTAATTATTGATAGTATTTCGATTATTGAGTCTAATCTCTGATACCGTCAAATTTTATCGACAAAAAATAAAGTAGGTGCGCGCATATTTATAATAAACACGTAAAAATAATGTATAAGTGAAAGCCAAAAAAAATATGGGTTTATTGGGTGGTTTTAAAGCTAAATTAAAAAGCAACAAAAAAAATAAACAACAGAATAAAGCAGATGTTGTTGTGTGTTTAAAATATAAAGTTTTTTCTGAATTTGATAATAATCCTCCAATCGAATCATCTAGTAAGAGATTATATAGTTTTTTTTAAATTCATTTTATAAAAATCATTTGAATTTTCAGCTAATTTACCATCAACTAGTTATAAGATTAATGATAAAAACAATTTAATTAAACTAAAGAAGAATATTATAAAACCTGAAGTTAAAGATTTATTTATAAATGATACTATTTCGACCAATCTAAAAACAACACAAAATGGAATTTTACCTGAAAAAGTACCGATAATAAATAATGATAATAATCATAAAATAGATGATATAGACATTGAGTCATATCCATCATCATCATCGTCAACATCTGAAACAGCAACTGCTGATAATATCTATGCTGAATATATTGATACAGATATTGATAATAATTATAAAGTCCATATTGTTAATCATACAAATCATGAAGAAGACAATGATAATGATGATAATGAAAATGACAATGATGACTTAAGTCAACCATATTCACCAACAAGTCCATTACAATTAAGTAGTCAAGCGGCTAGTATTTTTTTCGGTGGTGGTGATGAAGACGAATTAGAAATTGTACGACCACGTAATTTAATCATAAATAATAATGATAATAAGAATGATAATGTATCATATGGTAGCAGTGCTAGTGCTTAAATATAATTTCAATATAAACTAACATAATCAATACAACATTGTTTCATGATGCTCCACTAATAAATCCTTAGATAAGATTTAATAAACAATTTAATCTTATTTATTGTCTATGTAGAGCTATTTTTTAAATAATCAAAGTACAAATTTAATTGTTTTAATGTACAACAAACCGGTTTTGGACCACTGATGATGGTCCAATAAATAGAGACTCGAAACCGGTTCGTTCTGTCTTATCTTTATGAAACTGAACTATAACAGGTTTAGAAGACGAACTTTTAAAAGAAGAAAATCTCACTTACCTGTGTAGTTTAGCTAATGGGAAATAGATGCACAATTTCTGGTGTAACTCGCAAAATTCCTTATAAGTTCTTTGGATTTCCATATAACTTTTACTATCAGCTCGATGAACTCTCAATACATAAACATAATACTTATCAGGATCATATCGTTTCTTATAATTGACAACTTGAACATGTACTAAACGACCATCAGTTGTTAAACTATAAAATAAAACAGAAAAAAAATTGATCTTTTTGTTGCTTTTGAAAAAAACACGAAAAAAAAAATGTATAGACCTGTAAGTTTTCGGTACAAACGACAATAAAGAGCCTTCATTATGTTCACTTGAAAATTTCAATTGTGCTAAATTATGTAAAAAGAAATTGAATTGTGTAAACCATGATTTCAATGAACTTTCAATTAAACGTGCAAAATATGCTGCAGCTTCTGGATTTGATGTGTTCGGTAATAGGGCACGATGTAAATAACTAACAGATTCTGGTGTCATCCCACAAATTCCTGATGAAGCCATCTAGACAATAATCCCCAATTAATTATATTATTGAATAGTTTAGAAAAAAATTCTTACCAATGTAAAAAGATATAGAAAAATATTGCCATTATTTCGTACAATATTGAATGCTTGACAACATAAATCAACAAATTTATGGAATTTTTCTGATGGACGATCACCACCATTTATCACATAAGCCATATCTGATGTTAATACGAATGGTGCACGATCTCTTTTAAAATTACCAAACATTTGGGCATCACCTAAGAATTTACCAAAATCGATATGGAATAGATGGCCGGATGTTTTCAACATTATATTATCATTATGTCTATCACAGATACCAAGAATATATGTTACCACACAATAACCAGCACATGATGCTACCAACAAAAAAAAAATGTAATTTTTCAAAAATTGTGGTAAAAAACTGTGTTACCAGTAAAATTTTCAACGGCTCGTCCATACTCCAATTCAGAAGGATTATGTTTAGCCAACCATTCAGCAATCGGTTTATCTTTAAATGAACCAGTCAAACCATGTTCAACTTGGATTTTACGTAAAGTTTCCGCATTTGATACCATCTCAATCATACCTTTCTTCTTACCAGTCGGTACACACGAGAATGATACCATTTTTAAATCTAAACCCTTATTCAACCACAATTTATCCAAAAGTCTTACAACCTAAAGTGAAATTTTTTTGAAAACAAATTAAAAATTAATACTGAAAGACCTATAAATATTTACCTGTAATGTTAACATATCTTGTTGTAAATCATCTCCTACTTTATAAATAGCTGGAATGATGGAATTATCCGGTGCCAAGAAATTAATTTTTAATGGTAATGTATTTGATTGGAAATAAAATGATGATCGAACTTGAACACCAGCAACACGTAAAGTCGGTGATAATGGTAAACTAGTTGGATTATCTGATAAACTTGAATGCACACCTTCTAAACCATTATGAAGTACAGTTAATCGATGGGAATCTTTCGTTTTTTTCACATTCGTTGCAATATCATTTAGATCCTAAAAATTAAACAAATTCAGTAACTTATGATAGGAGCTCCGTAATGCTTTTTTCTTCTTCATTACCTTAACTAAAAGTTGTTGAGATAGGAAACATTTCCTTAAAGCTTCACCACAGATTGCCAACAATGCACGTAACATTAATTTCATCCGTCGATGATGTCTTATTTCACAAATATCAATATCATCTTTATCAATTGATTCTGGTGGTGAATTCTGTGGTAAAGTACCTGGTAATGTATGACTTAATAACCAAAATAAATGATGTGCAAAACGCGGTGAACGTAATGCACGATCTAATAGAAATTGTGCTAATGGTGAATTTTCATATGTTTCATGCCTTAATGCAACAACTAATTGTGGAATATAATCAATCAATTCATCACTAGTTAAACCACGTATCCAACGTACAGCCAACTTTCGTACTTCCATATCCGGGAATCTACAAATTTTTTAAATTTAATTCTTAAATAGAATTTATAAGCTAAAAGACAAATTACGTTGGTAGAAGTAATTGTAGAGCTTGAATTGGTTTCAATGGTTTCCAAGAATGTAACATTCCATGTAGATCCGGTAAACAGGAATATTCCCAACTGTGAGCTGCCAATATTACTTTTGGTAAAGCTTCCGGAATACTATATAAATAATGACGTTTCTCCCATAACACCTTCAAAATTGAAATATAAAAAAATTGTATTTGTAAAGAAGAGAAAATCGAATACTTCACGAATTTCCGGTGGTAATTTGTAGAGCATATCTTGTTCACAAACATCTATTAATTGTTGTTGTGTCTGTTGATCTAAACTATTAAAATCACCTCGAACAACATGCAATGTTAAATCATTTGGTACTGATGGGAATTCAGCTTTTGATAAACCAGCAACTTGTATATCTAACATTGGATGATCAATAATTGGATGGGTACCGGGTGGTGGTGCTGGACCGTGTAAAAATGATGATTCGGCTGGCCATATTGATAACAACAAATTACCCTGTATCATTATCCTATAATTTACAAAGTTACAAAAAAAGGGTCTAATTATAGGGTGTGCAATATTACCCTTCATAATCGAAAAATTGCACAGCAGCCCATCCAATTTCTTCTTGTTTATATTGTGGTTGATTGGCATTATCATTATTTTCATTATTTTCAATTGTACGTCCATAAATAACTAGAACAAGTCTTGATTCTCTTGCTAATGAACTAATAGGCACATCATCCATTTGAAACCTACAATTAATTAATTGATAATTACTAATTAATTAATTTATATTTATATGTTTTGATAAATTACCAATGATCAAATATGATTCTAGCTGGCCATAAATGATCTTGTTCAGTTTTTGCACATGGTATTGATAACACTGGATGACCAACTGGTCGTACACCATGATGGATTTGTGCAGCAATCATATAAGAATCATGTTTCCATTCAATATTTGGACGATAAATTGCACAAACACGTATTAAAATTGAATCAGAAATGTCCGGAACATATTTTGTTGCTAGAAATCGAAATTATAAAAGGAATTGGTTCCTTCATCTGAATGAAAAACACTTACGTTCAGTTGGTGTAATTTTCTTAATTTCAAAATCAACTTTAAATGCTTGATAATACATTTCTATTAAATTTTGGATAGCTAAACGAATCTTGTTGCAACTATTACAGATGATTTCCGAAAATGTCATGTTCTACAATAACAAAAAAATCGTTTGAAACATAAAAATTAACTTAAGATAGTTTCTGCAATGTAAGGCTAACGTTAAATAGTATTAGAGGAAGACAAGTGGTTGCGTATAACGTAAAGCAACGGCTCTCTATAAGGATTTAGCGTTAACGTTCGTCCCAACATATGTATGGGAAAATTCTCTATTAACTTGACTGTTACCATACACGCCCCAACTTGCCCGGTTATGAGAGCATGGATTCCTGTATCTTCTGTAGCTTCTAGGCGTCCACGAACACTCCGGCTTTTCCTTCAAAACCCGTTTAATTTAGTTGTAAACATGTAATCTGCATTAATTAAGCAACAAACTGAATAGTAGACTGTAGTCTCATATTGTCAATTCAATTTCTCAAAGTCGAAAGGCTACAGATTTCATGGGGGACAGGCTTTCAACTAAATCATCCGCCTAAACTAACCATACATGCGACGATTTGGCGGAAGACAAGCTTCTGAGGCGAATTAAAACAGTGCAAGACCTGTGGCGGTACAAAGTACCAGGCCTCAGCATGACCAAATTCAGTAGGGAATAGCTCCGTTAACCGTTTAATCTGCTCGTCATGTTATGATCCTTCCGACAAGCCAGAGCGTGTATGGTCACAGTTAGTCGTAGAATTATTTCAAAGCCAAAGAAGCAACAAACAATCAACCAATATGGAATGTTCCCTTATCAAAACGATGTTGTATGGTATCTCTTGGGTACTTTTGTTATTGGTTTGTATCATAAAATTAATAAAACATACCTCTCTAAATGGTATAAAATCTTTACACATCTGTTTTAGATAATCAATAGCTTCGACAATTTCTAATGTACACAAATTACCCATTAAATTTACAACACATTTAACTGATTGTATAACTTTTAATGGTTGTAAATTTGGCATCAATGTTGGATTATTACATTTTTCAATTTGTACAGCAGCCTGTTCTAAATGTTTCATTTCATTTTCAACCGTTTCTAATAATATAACAAGACTATCATATGATATGTGTAGAATTGAATCATTCGGTATAACATCTTCAAATGATAAATCCTTATCTCTATTATCATCTTGAAGCTAAAAAAAATCAATTAATTCATTAATTAATCATAATAATGTCAGGTATCCAAAAATGCCAGTGCAATTCTTTTTACAATAAAAGCAAAGCAGTCCTTTATTGGAAGGGCCCATTAACCTGCAGGGCCCTCAACCAGAAGCTGCTCAAGTACGGCCCTGATTGTTTTTACCTTCTACGAGCTCATTTTATTGTAAAAATCGTACGCACAACTTGTTAGGACACCTAATAATTGGTAATTAATTAAATTAAAAGAATAGAATACCGTTCTAGCGAATGATTTATCAACTTTAGTATCTGGTATTAATGTTAATACAACATCTTCTTCCAATTTAATACAATTATGAATATATTCATAATCTGATAGAAATGTTGTAGGCACTAAATATTCATTACAACCCCATACTTTTAATGTATATTTATCTTTTAATGGTGCATCTAAATCGTATGTTAATTGTAAAGTTATGTGTTCAATACTGCAATTGACTGGAAGAAGAAAATTGTCATTATTTTCAAGTTAATATTTCCTATAAATAATAATAATAAATTACCATCACATGTAAAATTAATTGACCTATCTCTATCAGCACCTTCAAAATCAGGATATACACATAATTTAATACTAGTACCATCCTTATATTGATAATTGACCATTGGACTAATTACTAAACCCATATTAGTATCTGGATCATTATAACGATATTGACCTTAAATTATTAATTAATTTAGAAAAACAATTAATTAAATTAAAATTACATATTTAAATTACTTCTAATACTGTACACCATTTTATAAAATGCTTTTAAATCGGAATCTCTTGAATGTATTGTATTTTGATTCGATCTATTAATATTATCCAATAAATTCAATTTATCTTTAAAATTATTTGGATTTTGTCGATTAATTAATGTAGTCATTTGATGGATACGTGGTGGTAATGGTGGTATAGGTGATTGTGGTGTATTTTCAGATTTTACCACAGCAGCATATAATGGATCTGACATACTATTATTACCTGAACCACTATAAATAAAATCATATGGATCATATTCATCATAGACACTATCACAAACTGATACACAATCATCGGCTAAAATAATAATAATAATATTAATAATAATTAAAAAAAACTACTACTACAAAATCAGTACCTGATGTATCAGAACTGGTTCGTGGTAATGATGGATCGTAATCACTGGTTGATAAAATTGGATCAAATTCTTGTAAAATACTAACACGTACACTATTTTTATCTTCTAAATTAATTGGTGCTAAATCGATTAAATTCAAATTATTCTTTTTCGTTACATGTTTCGAATGAATCGATGATCGACTTGATGGTAGAACTAGAGGTGGTGGTTGTCGTTGTTGATTTTTTGGTGGTAATGCTGGAGCCTTAAAAATCGAAAAAAAAATTAACAAATCATACTAATCAATAGATCTAAACTGATAACAAAATTGATAACGATAATCGACACAAAATTTACCTGTAATGCTGCCTTAAAATTATTTGTTGTTGTCGATAATTGTAGCGGTGTTGAAAGGGCTCCAGCTGATAGACTTGTAGTTAGATTAAAATCACCCTGTCTGTACCATTGATGATGTTGTTGTTGTTGTTGTTGTGGAGTTGATATAAACTGTTGTGGTATAAATGAACTGATTTGTGGCCGATATGTGGAATGTATTGTTGTTGTTCCTGTTGTTGTTGTTGTTGTTGTTGTTGTAGGATTTGGAAATGTTGTCAAAGCACTATTACTATAACTGATAATTAAATTCATTCAAAAAACTCATTAATGATAATTCCTATTATAGTTACTTTTGTAAATTGCAGAATTCAATAATATTATTAGTACTTGTTGGTGGACTAACAAACGATATCAGATCTGGTGAATCACATGTCGTACTATTTTTTCTTGGCGGTGGTGCTATCAATGAATTATTTAAACTACCAGTGGATGTTCCGGGTCGTGGTCGCGATTTACTTTGTTGTCTATCATATTTGATATGACTGGTTGAATCGGTTTCTGTCATTGATGAAGCTCTAACTACTAACAAACAAATACAAGACAGAAATTCAAGATTAGTTAAATTTCTAATTAGTGAGGAAAAAACAACTTACCTGATGATATTCTATTTTTTGGTTGTTGTTGTTGTTGTTGTGGCTGTTGCTGGTGTTGCTGTTGTACATTTAATTCTTGCAACCGTTTATTTTTAAATTGTTCTAATGCTAATGATTCTAAACTAAGTGCTTGAGCACGTAATAAATCTTCCTCATATTGTTTATCGTAATCTTTAATTTCGTTGGTCATCTATTAATAAAAAAAAATTAATGACTTAGAAAGCAAAAAACTGTACTATGTAACAAACAATTAATTCCAATAATTAATTTATACATAATTATTATGTAAAATCATCTCTATAACCTCAAAAGTATTTAGTTTTTTATGATAAAAAAAACTTAAAAATTTCGGTTATAAATATAGAGTTTTACCTTTATTTCTATGTATATTATGGTTCCAACTTGAAAAAGAACTATAAAAATTTAAAAAACATCATTAAAAACACACAAAAGATAAATCATTTTTAATACAAGCAGCAACGTCAAATAATTTTGACGTTTGATAAGGAACTTAACCTAAAAATTTGACAGCCATCACATCCATGAGATGATCACTAAAGCATCCCATACACCAACACGAATGTCTTACGATATTCGAGCCTATGCCAGAGCCCTTTTTAGATCAAGCGAATCTGAATTCTGATCCAATCAGTTATTTCTTGTTATCACTAGTGTAATATAATACACTGCAGTCTTTTACTAAAAGTATTAGTTCTCCAATGTGTTATTTTGCTATTCATTCATGAATCATCAGACTAATGAAATCATCGCCCGCTTGAATCATGATTTGAACAGACTGAACTAGATTGATTCGGATTGAAGCAGTGTGAATGATTGATTCCAACCGGCTTAGTCTGAAAGGGGCCTTATTGTGAGTATGCACACCAACACTACACCTCCACAATGGACTTGGATATCCCGAATTTCGTGTTGATTTAAGGAAGGCTTACGCAAGTTTCGGCTGCAGATGGTAAGTACAATTGCTTTTAGACTCATTTCAGACCAAGCACTTCTGAATCAAGCAGCATCATTCCCGAACTGTTTGATGAATTTGATTGGTTGGCAGCAGAGTTTAGGATGTAAAAGACATATATTTTGAAAAAATGTTACAGCATATACCTATATTCACAAAATATTTACAGTTTATCTAGTACCATTACTTGGATGACAAGAAAACAAAACACAACATTTTTATTCAATTGGATCACTGACACCATCATATTCTGTATATATTTGTGGATTGAAAGGTAGGAGGAGGAGGCCCATTGAGCATCCTCCTAGGATCGTTAGCACCGAGTTCCTTCAAGCCAGCCCACACTCTGCATGTAAAGTAGAAGTGTGCTCAGAGGGGCCATGCTAGATCAGTTCTCCCCCAGAATGGATCCATGATGGTGGACGAGCTTAGAATAGTGACATCCGTGTACTCCTCTTCGCATCCTCTACAAATCGAGCTGTTCTATCTGATCCCAGGAAAACCCTTGCCTGTTACAAAAGCATCTTCAAGTTCTAACAACAAATCTAACACCTCACAATCATTTGTAATAAACGAATCACTATTTCTTCCTACATAACGTTTGTACACCACGATTCGAGTATGGCAAAGGACAATGTGTGATATTTGATTTAGAATTATTTTTTAACGATTTATATCGATGAAACCTTTCACATTTAATATTATCACTTGTTCTATTTAAATCGAATTTCTTTGGAATATTAGCTTGAGTACAAATATCATTCTGGTTTGATGTAATTTCGAAAATAAAATCCTTATTACTATTATTATGATCTAAGTCAACTAAATCAACCCCAGAATCAATTTCTTCCGATTTTATAATAATAGTTGTATTTTCTTGACATTCTACCTTATTAACAGTAGTTGAAGGATAACATGTACTGCTAAGCCATGACACTGAATACTCTTCCTGTTTAGGTTCTGTTTTAATCGTTGAACAAATCCAATTGCCCTGTAATCATACTTTCAATAATTAGATTATAATTCTATTAAACATATCAAATTATATTAACTTACTAATGGAAAAATAGTTGGGTGATAAGAAGGACTTCGTGGATCGTTTGATTTTTTATTACCAATGAAATGTGCACTACAGACTTTATGATACAGTTTTGGTTCCCATTGTGGTTGGGGGCTTTTGTGCCTTGAAAAAAAAATAAATAATTGATGTTTTAGCGTAATCCATTATTTCTCATAGATTATAACATAAGTACAGAAAATTCCCAATTTTGCACTTACAAGGTACTGTGTACGACTCTTTGTATCCAAAGTGCTCGCTTTTCTTTTTCATACCATTTTCCAGGAAAATTATAAAATTTTATATTCTCATCTGTATTACAATAGGAATTTTTACATCCAGGAACACAACACATTGTACGAGAACGTCTAACATTATTATTCATAATTAAAAATTGTTTAATTTAATCAAATTGTAGAAAGATACAAAAAAAGTTAGGTTAGATTTTATTTTTGAAAGCTATTTGTCGCCCTAAGTACTACAATATAAATTTGAATTTCGTATAAAATTGGAGAAAAAAAATTGTTTGAGACTGGGACAGTATTCCGTTTAATTCAATATTAAACAGAATTTGATTATTTATGAAATCAGTAAGGGCTTATTTAAAAATCGTTAAATTTAAAAATATCCGTGTTCGATGGGTTACTCAGTACATAAACAAAGATTACCGAAAGGAAAGGTGCGTTTTTAAATTACTCGTGGATTGTGATGGATCTGTCACGTCATTCCATCAATGTACGCGAGGAATTTAAGAAAGTCGTGCCAGTTTATAGAACGCGGAAATTTCAAATATAAATAAACCAGCGTACATAACAATTATGTTAATTCAATTCAATTTTGCTAGAGGTCTGTTGATCTAATCTAAAAATTAACGAGAAAAAATACCTAAAAAGAAACAAGAACCAAAAAATAGTTCTATTTTTAAATCTCTACACAGACAAACAAATACCAAGTCTGATTTAATTAGTTCTTTATCGAGATTCAGTAAAAAAACCAACCCAATATTTGCTTAAAATAGTATCATTCCGACCCAAATAACAACAGGCGCACCCCAGCAACCCGACTACGCAAAAATCAATACATCCACATGTTTGAATGTCAACAAACATCTGACCTATACTATACCTTATTTAAAACAATCAAAAGTCTGATCAAAAAAATTTAAAAAAATACTGATTGTTTATAACAAAATTAATAATGAAATTAACATCAAAACGGTACGGTTTCGTGTTATCACTACAAACAGTTTTATTATTTTTGGACTTTATTATAAATACAGTTGCAATATCAGTTAGACATTATAAAGGAATATCGTTACTTCTCTTTATGTAAGTGAATTTTTCTTCCCAGTGATATTTAATTACAAAGAAATTGTGATTTTCTTCCAGAATTCAAAGTATATGTCTAATATTATCATTAGGTGTATTATTGTTGACAATATTTTCGACTTACGCTTTTCAGGTGAGTTCCTTTTCTCTAATATTCAGGAAAAATCCAGAATGTTTTTTTTTTTTATTTTAGGCTGGCCTGTTAGATTTACTCTTTGAAAATTTTCAAATTAGTCTTCTAGTTTTCGTAACATATTTCATTTTAACTGTGATATTTCAAATATGGTTCTTAATCGATCAATGGAATAGTTTACCAGATCATGAATGGTCAACACCACTCTACATTTTCTATATTATCCAAAGAAGTTGTAAGTTTATAAATGTTTTCTAATTATTAATGGACATTTGTAACACAATTTATTTACAGCAACACCCATCTATTATTATTATTATAAAAGGGCAAGTTTACGTATAAGTGATCCAAGATTTTTCGAGGAAGCTTGGGATGGGACGAATTTAGAAAATACACATTAATTACTAATATAATAAAAAAATCAACTGTTTTTTTTTCTTCTTATTATCAATTAATTCATTCCAGTTAATTATTAATAAATTCATTTTTTTGCAAATCTGTTAATGTATATCCTATATTATTTGATGTATCTGAAACAAGTCGTTTAACTAATGATGCAAAGAATTCCACATATGTTGGTTTCTCGCTGTATCGATCATATTGATCTAATGAATCTTGTAATTTTAATGTTAAACTATCATAGTTCTTTTTGACAAGATCGAGAATTTGTTGTTCAGATGGTGTTGATAGATTTGATGATATTAACCATTGTTCGATTTTCGGTGAGAAATGTTTTATAATTGCACGGACATTTATTAAACTATTGTTGAGTTTAAGTGCATCCTCTTTATATTCACCGTCAACAGTCGAATATCGAAGGCCTAAAATTAAATTTATTTTCATTAACAACAACAATAAATGATTACAAGAAAAATCCTTACCCATTGAATAGATATTATCGAATATTTGATGCATCCGTATCAATTCATAATATAATTCATCATAACTACCTGGTGTTGGTAGAAATGTATCACCATATGTTATAAAAAAATTGAATACATTAATAATTTTCATTGATAATGATATGATATTCATTTTTTTCGCTAAATAATTCTCATGTTGTAAGACAAATCGTAAAACAAGTAATAAGGCAGTCCATAAATTTTTCCATCCATAATTCAAACGTATTCTACAACGTTTCTGATAACATAAAATTCTTTGTAGAACACTCAAACATAAAACATATAATTCAATTGGGAATTTTTTCATTAAATGACTCAAGTAGAACTCCACCAACAGATCTACAAGCCAAAAAAAAAAAAACAACAATTACTACTCTCCAAGAAATATAGGATGAAAGGTAGGTGTCTCTTTATTATGACAGTGAAACCTCTATAAGACGGATCAATTCCTATACTTTAAAAGACTATTATGTAATTTTTTTGGTACAAACCTAACAACGAACAAACAAGCGGTTGAGACGAAGTAGTTTGATCGGTTGAGATTTTGCGATGTCGCATCTGAACTTTATGAAGATGTACCTTAAATGCTAAACCAACATCATGCATCAATGAATTAGCATATTGATCTTCGGTTATACAACATAGTATTAAAAAACATAATTTAACTGTATTAAAATCAACATCATTTTTCGTATCTTGCATTACAATAGAACTAGGAAATAGAAGAATTTTTTGAAAAAAAACCCTTATATCGAATGATAAAAATGATTACCAATACTGAAAGAAGATGACTAGAAGATTAGATGGTTGTGATGCAATTGCATTGGCCATCATATCAGCTGGACTATTTAATGCATTATTCAATGTATTAATTGGTGATGGTGGTGAACTATTATTACCATCAATTTGTGTGTGGGCTAATGTTGTTATAAAATTACGATTTAAATGTATTGCTTCATATAATGCTAATAGAAATGCATTATTTGCACGTATCTGTTGATTACGTACAGTACCCTCTTCTGATATAAAAATATTACCAACCATATTTGTTAATGAACTCAACCATGATACATGTTGATTTTCATTTAATTCACGTGTAAATTGATTACAAAAATCACATAATGATGATGTTATTACTTGTCCATAACCATTTAATGCTAATTCATCATCTAAGATTGATAATTTTACAATATATGGATTAGTTGCATCATATTTACGATAATTAACAAGTAATGTTAATAATAATACAACATCATAACCATGTATTTGACGTGTTTGTGGATCACATAATAATTTCAATAAACATTCAAAAAGACCTGTATTCAATACATGTTCGACTAAGGTATTCTGATTGATATTTTCAGTTTTTGTTGTTAAAATTATTAATAATTTCAATGATAAACATTTCAAGATATCAGAAGAATCTCCTAGAAAAGAAACAGTTTATTTTAATAATAATTATGATCAATTATTGTATATGAAAATTGAAAAGAAACCTTCAAGAAATACTTGACAAGCTGCCAAAATTGCACGTACTTTTCCTTCTGAATTTTCAAAACCCAATAGAAACAAATCCGATTCGATTTCATTTGATTTCCGAAATATTGCATTAATTATAGCACATAATGTTTGCATTGAATAGATAACACGTATTTTATTATCATCATTTAATGTTTCAATACAACTGGTTATTAATAGATTTAAATTTGATTTTGATAAGAATAATTGTTCAGATGACATTTTTTGTATCTCATTATAAATATGTACAGTTTTTGGTTTAAGTAAAAAGAATTCATCCCAAAATAATTGACCTGTATTCGGCAAATTATCACCTTTAAATAATGTTTCATAAATTTGAACAATTTTCTCTTTGAATTGCCGTTTTGGCCCCGACACTGTTACCTTTTTCGAGGACATTTTTCCTACAATTTTCAATACAGTTTATATATTTATATAACTTTGATTTATTTAACAAAATGTTTTACATTAATTCAACACAATACCGGCACTTTATTTAACGTATTTTTATTTTTATTTTTTTAATTATTAATTATTTACGACGAGGAAGAACATTGACACATTTGTAAATAGAAAAATGTCAGCTGATTAATGTCACTATTGTCACTAGATTAGGGGATTATTGCTCTGTTATGTTGGTAATACATATAAAGGTCCCCATAGACGCTCAATATTGTACGACACAGAGCGAAACACTTTTTGTATTGGAAATTTATTTTAATGTTCAAGTAAACTGTATACTGCCATAGTTGGTACACCTCTGGCTTGATGGGAAACATGAACATACTCTCGCCAAAGATTAGAATACGTTGAACCACCAAAAAACGCCAATGATATCAACATAAGAGTGAGATGGATATACTTAGCGGTGTGGCAAGATGTCAAAATTGACAGCTCAACATTAATGACGTCATCAGTTGTTTCGTCGTCATTAGGGAGAATTTTCAAAGAAATATTAATAGTCAGGAATTTCCCTTCTTTTGGAAGTATTAACAAAAATGGTTGGAAATTGTGCTGCCAGTGGTTGTTTTAATGGAGCTATAAAGGATAATGGTATATCATTTCATTGGTGAGTGCTTGCAGTTTTCATACACAACGCTATTATTTAAATGAAAATTAAATATTTTAGTTTTCCATTGAATAAGTTGTTATGTGAAAAATGGGTAGCCGCTATGAAAAGGGATCAATTCCAGCCGAGTAAATATTCAAAACTATGTTCTGATCATTTTCGACCAGATGATCTGGTAATTGATAAACATGGAAAGAGGCGATTGAAACCACATGCTGTCCCATCGATTTTTAAATTTCATAACAACACAACAGTAAAGGAGGAAAACATAGAACCATCAATATTGTAATAAGTGGTGATCAAAAGTGCCTCAGTAGGATTCATTTGCCTTTTTTCATTTTACAGGAATGAAGACAATAGCCTGCCTGCTTCGGCACTTTCTTACCAAACAACGTAATTATTGTTTCAAGTTCTCTATCGTCTAATGTACTTTATTTTAAAAAATATTCATTTACAGTCTTCCGAATAGGGCTACTGATACATCTACCATTAAATATGACTATTTCATAGCAAAAGAAGAAGATAATATAACATTAATAGAAGTAAACAAAGAACAATCAATAGTGTAATTAGCTGTTATTTAGAGGACGTCCGTACCATTTATTTCCCTGTCTCATTTTTACAGGAATCAAATAAATGACCTTCCTTCTTCATCCCCTACAGCCCTTTCATGCCAAAGAACTACTGATGTTAACTGCACACGTGCATCGTTTACTGATAATTCTATTCCTACTACTAACACAAACTCAAAGTAAGTATATATGCTACGATGTCGAAAAAGTATAACATTATTTTACTGCAACACAGAAGAAGAAGCGTACCCGCTTATATGGGTGATGTAACATCGAAAGATTTAGAAAATCCAGAAAAATTCAAATATTTATGGGAAATTGCCAAGAGGACCGTTGACAGTAAAACAAAGACTATCAAATATTTACGTACAAAGACATCTAGGCTAACAAAAAAAGTGAAATTGTTAGAAGATTTAGTAGATCAATTGAAAAACGACAAAAAAAACACACAACTGACTGAAGTGAATTCCAAATTTCGTTCTAAACGTGAATAAAACAATAATTCTAAGAAATATGTGATTTATTGAATTTTATCCCAAATAAAATTCAAGTTTTTTCCATTTCTTCCTCCTCATTATTGTCATCATCATCATCATCATTTTCAGCATCTTTACTGCCTTCATCAAACCTTTCGAAACCTTTGCCTTTAATCCAAGCAGCCTTTAAAATCAATTTAAAAGTTGCTAATCTATGCCCTAATAACTCCAAAATCTTGGCTTGTTCCGGTTTTAAAACATCACCTTTCTTACAAACTACATAATCCTTAATTAATGTAACAACACCTGAAAAACACACAAAATGTATAATTCGTTAGAAAATACAAAGAAATAGTACTTATATGAAAAAACTAGTTTTATAAAGCATGATCTTGTCGCACAGACCCAAGTTGCAAAAAGCCGAGTTTTCTAAAAGACAAGTGCAACAAAAGTCTTATGAAACAAGTCGATTTAAGCGCAAAATAGGAAAAAATGTGTTATGAACCTCGTTCTAATTTCGTTGGTAATCCTAATTGCCTCAAATACGGTTCCATGGCATGTGAGAACTGCTCCAATGACCCTTCATGTAACTTAATTGTCCTATTAACTTTACATCCAGATCTAGCGAAATCTTCACAAGCATAACTATCGAACCATTCAACGACTTCATTTTTTGAACTATCAGTAAATAATAGAGCACATTGGCCTTTAAGACAATCTGAAATCTACACCAAATTCAATTAATAAACAAACAAAATAATTCATATTTGTATTGTAGTGATAATACTTCATGTAAACCATCTTCAATTTCATCTTCTTTAGTTCGACCTAAACCAACAGCTAGTACTTTATTTTTACCAAAGAAAAATCGACTAGGTTTCCATTCTTGTCGGACTTCTTTCATTTTTTCATTACGCATATTTTCAAATGAGAACACATAAATACTGTTATATTGTTCTACACATTTCCTAACATCATCAACGATAGTTTGTTTGAGTGCCAGGCCCTTTTTGCTGGTTTTTGTTAGGGAAACTGTGGAATAAACGTAAAAGTTAGGTTATGTCCACTAGTTAATAAAGTAAATTAAAGTCAATACAATTCAACATATCCCAATACTTACTTTTTTTATCGCGTTTTGATTTAGGCATATTTTAAAATTTATAATTCCCTTTATAATAGTCGTGAATTAAAAAAATGTTTCACTAAAAACAGACACGTGCTAATGACAAGTCCACCACAACAATTTTTGAATTTGCCGCGTTGTTTCTTTGCAGTATTGCCAACCGCAGATCACTAGAATAAGTATTGCCAACTGTGTTGCCAACATTAAAAAAATTTGACACATAATCAACGAAATTTCTTTGGTTATTTTTTTTAATTCGAATACCGATTTGTTTTACCTGTTAAATAATAAAAAAATTATGTTTGTTGTCCTATTTCCCAAATAGGTGTTAATATTTTGTGATATTTTTTGTATTAGAATCAAAAAAATTTGTCAATTTCCCCAAAAAAAATCTAACCTAGAAAGATGTCATCAACAGATTCAGAATTGGAAAATTGGATTGAAACCGCAAAACAATGCAAATATTTAACAGAAAACGATCTAAAAAAATTGTGCAGTATTGTGTGCGATATTTTATTAGAAGAATCCAATGTACAACCGGTATCAACCCCAGTTACAGTTTGTGGAGATATTCATGGCCAAGTAACTGATAATATCAATCAAAAATATACAAATAGATTGATTTGTAATCTTTATTTGTTATAGTTTTATGATTTGGAAGAATTATTTCGACGCGGTGGTCCAGTACCAGAAACCAATTATGTATTCTTAGGTGATTTTGTTGATCGTGGCTATTATAGTTTAGAAACCTTTACAAGGCTGTTAACATTAAAAGCTGCATATCCAGACAAGATTACTTTATTGCGAGGTAATCATGAAAGTCGACAAATCACTCAAGTGTATGGTTTTTATGATGAATGTTTGACGAAATATGGTAATGTTAATGCATGGAAATATTGTTGTTCTGTTTTTGATTTATTGACAGTAGCGGCTGTAAGTTTTTTTTTATCAAAAGACTCTTGTAAATCTAATGAATTATTATTATTATTTAGTTAATTGACGAGAAAATCTTGTGTGTTCATGGTGGTTTAAGTCCTGATATTAAAACCGTTGACCAAATTCGTACATTAGAACGAAATCAAGAAATCCCACATAAGGGGGCTTTTTGCGATCTTGTGTGGTCAGATCCTGAAGATGTAGACACTTGGTACTGATTTTTTTTGCAATTCTTTACATTATTTCGATATAATTTGACTTATCTTTTAGGGCGACAAGTCCCCGAGGAGCTGGCTATCTATTTGGAGCTAAAGTTACCCATGATTTTATGCAAATCAATGCATTATCTTTAATATGTCGTGCCCATCAATTAGTTCATGAAGGTTATAAATATATGTTTGATGAGAAATTGATAACAGTATGGTCAGCACCGAATTATTGTTATCGTTGTGGTAATATTGCAAGTATTTTGGAATTTCAATCGATTGATAAAGTAGAACCGAAACTATTTCATGCTGTACCGGATTCCGAACGAGTTATTCCTAAACGAAGTGTAACTCCGTATTTCTTGTAATTAAATGAATCAATTTTAAATGAGTTTGCGGTTTTATGTTCAAATTTCCCGCACAAATTCTACCAATTTTTAGTGATAAAAATAAAATTCCCTAAGCGCCCTCTTTCCAGCTGTCAATATCCAAGTTGTTGGCTGTGGTTAAATTTCCTTTAGTTTTTACAATTTATTTTGTCCATCGAAAGGAATTTCCCTGAAAAATATGGTTCAAAAGAAAGTAAGTTGAATTTTTCATTTGTATTCGTACATATTTTCCGAATTGGTAATAATTTTTCCAAAAAAGGCGTGCATAACCTCAACTATTTTGTGTTGTTGTCTTTTTCATCAAAATAACATCGTTTTGTTTATTCTAATGGTTTGCATAACAATTTTAGCCTAAAAAGAAGACCGGAAAGAAAGTAGCGGCCGCTCCTTTAGCCGTGAAAAAAGTTGAACCAAAAAAAGAGGTTAATCCACTGTTTGAGAAACGTCCACGAAATTTCGGTATCGGACAAGATATCCAACCTCCACGTGATTTATCGCGTTTCGTTAAATGGCCCAAATATATTCGTATTCAACGGCAAAAAGCTGTTTTACAGAAACGTCTGAAAGTCCCACCACCAGTCAATCAATTCACTCAAACACTCGATAAACAAACAGGTAAATAATTTCTAATCACAATAGAAATTAACAATTTAATCGTGCTTTTCTTTGTAGCTACGCAGTTATTTAAAGTATTGGAAAAATATCGACCAGAAACTGATATCCAGAAAAAGAATAGATTAAAAGCAGCTGCTGAGAGTAAAGTAGCTAAAAAAGAAGAAGCACCACCGAAAAGACCAAACACTCTTCGTGCTGGTACCAATACTGTAACGAAATTGGTTGAACAGAAAAAGGCCCAATTGGTTGTCATTGCACATGATGTAGACCCAATTGAATTGGTACTATTCCTTCCGGCTTTATGTAGGAAAATGGGTGTACCTTACTGTATTGTTAAAGGTAAAGCTCGATTGGGTTTATTAGTTAGACGTAAAACTTGTACAGCTGTTGCTTTGACTAAGGTAAGACTTCTTACGATTAGTGTACTTTTATACAAAAATTCATGCGTTTTTTTTTAATATTCCAGATTGAATCTGCTGATAGAGCTAATTTAACAAAGATTATTGATGTTATTAAAACGAATTTCAATGATCGTGCTGATGAAATTCGTCGTCATTGGGGTGGTGGTATTTTAGGATCAAAATCAGCTGCTCGTATTGCTAAACTTGAAAGGGCGAAAGCTAAAGAACTAGCACAGAAACAAGGTTGATTTGTTTCATTGTACTGTCTTCTGACGAAAATAAATAAT
Organism: Iselma pallidipennis; assembly: GCA_037464855.1. Classification (NCBI taxonomy): domain Eukaryota; kingdom Metazoa; phylum Arthropoda; class Insecta; order Coleoptera; family Meloidae; genus Iselma; species Iselma pallidipennis. The sequence goes on along the minus strand of JAZBHA010000223.1, from coordinate 62,245 downwards.
TTCTATAAAAGTCGTTTTGTATGTCACACCCATATAGTGCTTTTGGGGAATTGGAAGCATCCCAGAAGGTCCTAAGCGCCATTTTTGTTTCCTCATTTTCCTATTCTTTCACAGCAAACATGCGAAACTATTTTTTATTCTTTTTTTTTAGCAAAAAGGTGAGGTGCGGAAAAGGAAACCTCCTAGGGTATGGCCACCCTAAAAATTTGCCGTTGCATTAATTACAGATTTTTATAATCCGCCTCGCTCCCTCTACCGGTCATTGAGTTAATTCTCATGATTTTCAATAGCAACAAAAACAAGATTTATTACAAATTTGTATGTTTATGGGGCTTATAAGAGCCGCTTGAATTTGTGTAGACTATAAACTCATTATTAGAAGATTATAACTTTTATTAAAATCCCTGAAAGGGGGAGAGCTACAATTAGTTGCTTGTTATTATGACAATTACTTTGGCCTTGATGTTTTGACAGCTGTCAAAAGAACTGTTTGACAGACGTCAAAAATTACCATTCCAAAGTAATTGCAAGTAATTCAAAAAGTCAATATATATTTTTATTAAATAATTACTATATTTGTAGTAAGTAACGTTTGTATTTACTTAGCAAATTTCCCAAAAAAAAAATTGTTTCAGCCTATTCCCAATGGCTGGTTGTGTTCCTTGTTTCATCATTCCATTACTGTTGTTTCTATTCCATCGATTTATTCAACCGATTATATTGAAATTTTGGAATCCTTGGGAGAATAAATCAATAAAACCAACAAATCAAACAGAACAATCAACAAAAACTGAATGTAAATTAGACCAATCTGTAGAAAAACAAGAAAAATTCGAACAGAAGAAAAACAGTTAAGGAAAAACAATTATTGTAGAAAAAATCAAAAATACTGTATTTGTAACAATAGATAAATCAAAAAGTAAAACTAGACACTAGTTAATGTTTTTTCCAAAACATTACAAAATAATAGACATTGTTCTGTACAATTCATATTACGAGCTATGCACTTTATCAAGAAAATCGTCCACATCTATATCTTCTAGTAGTTTTATGCTGTTTTCGTGTTTCTTTGCACGTTTCTCTACTGACTTGTCACTCTCTGAATGCTTTAATTTCCTCTTCTTTATCCTACAATTAAACAAAATAATAATTAGAAAATACAACAAAAATTAACTACAAAACAAGAAAATTACGTGTTTGTTTTCACTGGTGGTGATATTTCTGTAATTTTACCAATAGCTACACAATCCATTAATTTATCCTCTTCAGGTGATAACAATCGGGCACTTTTCATTGGTGATCTAGCTACACTTACATTGCGTCGATTTCTTTTCTGTATAGATGGAATATCTAATAATTCTACATATGCTATACATTCTAAATTCCTTGTAACTGGTGTATCATCATCGCCAAAATAAACAGTAGCTTCGACTTTCTTCTCAAGTCTTTTCAAATCGTATTGATTCATTTTTTTCGCAATTGTACGATCCTGATGTACTAATTCAATCATATCACAACATACATATCGTTGAAACACTGGTGTTACATTTTCAGATTGTTGTGAAACCGTTTCTATAGGTTTTGATTGTTGATCAATTGAAAGTGGTCGTTTTATTGGTGTCTTATTTGGAACTAAACAGATACCTCTTTCCCATAAACCTTCAACTAGTTTCTGGGCTTCTTCATCTTCTATATGTGGTTTCTTATTATTATCACTAATATCTTTGGTTTTATGACTATTATCAATATTTTTTGGTTTTATAGTTTTATTTTTAATCTCGTCAAGTTTTTCCGAATTTTGATCACATCTCTTGATTGTCCTTCGATGATTTATTAATGATGTAATTTTTGATTTTGCTTTTGGTACGATTTTTTTCTCCACCGGTTTTTGCATACGTGCAATTGTCCGTCGACGTTTCTCTTCTAAATTGTCTAATAATTGTTTTTTAGTCGTCGTTTTCGAATTCTGACCAACTAAAGTTTCTTGTACTTCAACTTCTTTAATAATATCACAAATTGTGTCTTTATGTACTTCTTTTACTGTACTATCATCAACTGTACATTGTTTGCGATCGGTAGCATCTTTATATATTACAGTATCGTTTTCTTGGTCATCACTATCGTTGTCACTTGACGAACATGAACTACACGACGACGATGACGACGATGAACTTTCCTCTGGATTAATTAATGTTAAATTCTTCTTACCAATAACAGCTTGATTGAACTTTTCTAATGTCACCTTACATGACTCTGAGGCAGCAATTGTTGCCGTTGTTGTTGTGGTTGTTTCAGTTTCTTGTTTCCCTACTAGAACATTACTTAATATCTTCACTTTATTACTGATTGTTGGTTTACTAGCTTCTTCAATTGCCTGTTCGATTGATTTATTATTTTGTTCATTATCTGATGGTACATAATATGAACTTGATGTTGAATAATCAGTACCACGTTTTTGATAATCTGATGTTTCTAATGGTGTTGTTATTAAACCAAAACCGGGTGTTACTGGAACATTTGGTGTTGGAAATGACATTATATCGATACCATCTAGTTGTTCTTCAATGACTTTTGCAAATGGTGTTAAACTCTCACTAACACCTGGCGTTCGTGGGATACGATCTTTTATTGGTGTATCTAAATATATGTCTTTTTCAACTTTATTATTATTATTATTATTATTTTGTTGTTGTTCTTGTTGTTGTTGTTTTTGTTGTTCACTTAAAGTAGAAGCTTTTTCGTCGACAATTTCATTTTGCCGTTGATTCTTAATTTCCTTTCCATGGTCAGTTTGATTATTATTTTCTATTTCGTTTTTAAGATTGTCTTGATTGTTTTTCAATACACGTTTCTTACGATTTATTCTCTTTCGTCGTATAGGCTCTGTTGAACTTTGAGCATTCTCACTAGCAAGCATTGCTCTCAGATCAGCATCCCAAGCTTTTCTTGCCGTTTTTGTTGTAGTAGTAGTTGTTTTTGTTGCTGCGGCTGTTGTTGTTGTTGCTACAGTCTCTGCTGCTACTATTGTTGCTGATGTTGCTGGTATTGTTACTGCTGCTGTTGCTGGTATTGTTACTGCTGCTGTTGCTGGTATTGTCGCTGTTGTTGCCGTTATTGTTCCTGTTGTTGTTGGTGTTGATGTTGCTGCAATTGTTTCCGTTAATATTGCTGTTGTTTCCGTTATTGTTCCTGTTGTTGTTGGTGTTTCTGCTATTGTTTCCGCTAAAATTGCTGTTGTTTCTGTTCCTGTTGTTGTTACTGTCATTGCTGATACTGATGGAGATGATGATGGTGATGGTGATTCAATTACTTTTAACGGACTTGAAAAATCTAGATTTCGAACATGTCTTGGTACATTTGGACGAGTCTCTGTACTTTTTTCCGTACTACCAATTGATTTCTCTACAATTTTTTTCTTATTTTTCGATTTGATTTTTTGAGATTTCTTGTTTATTATCGATTGGGTATTGTTTTCCAATTTTTCCGTTTCCGGTTTTACTTGATCTTGAATCTCTTCTACTGGAATCATTGTAACATCTAAAAAATAATATTTTTTTCAATTAAATTTTTCAATAATCTAATAATAAATTTTTGTGAATAATTACTTGTTCTAACAGATTGTGTCTCTTCTTCACTACTAATGATAATTGTAGGCATTGCCATTATATCACTGGCAGTTAGAATAGTATTTGTACTGGTGGTTGGTTGATTTTGTTGTGTAACCATATCATATTGACCATTAATTTGAGGTACGACCAGAATACCAGGTGTCCCAATAATGAAATGATTTTGATTTGTTAACATTGTTGCTGTACTGGTATTTTTTAAATAGTAATCTGATGTACCATCGCAAATATAAACACCATTACTTGTTGTTGTCGTTGTTGATGTTGCTGCTATTGCTGTTGGTATTGTCATTGTCGTTGTTGTGGTTCCATCAACTAGAGTTACTGAAGATGTTGATGTTTCTACTAATTGAGATGATGCTGCAATTATACCACGAACTGCATCATCATTATGTATTTCAATTGTATCACTATGATTTGATGTTTTCGATCGACGTGTTTTAATTGGATATTGCTCCTCAGTATTTGAGTCACTAAATTTTCAATAACATATCAATTAATAATGAATTATTATAAAACAAATATTTGTTAACAAGTGTTACCTGATTGATGATTTTTTATTTTTAACACTAGAATCAGTTGTTGGACTCCCCATAATCTCATCAATTAATTGATTATAAATAGGATCTTGTTCAGTTTTTTGTAAAACTGATTTGATGATAGTCTCTAATTCTTTTGATGCACCAGCACCAATTTCATCACTGTTTGGTTGTAGTTGTTGTTGTTGTTGTTGTTGTGGTGGTGGTGGTGATGGTGATTGTTGTTGTTGTCTGGCAATGATTTCTGGAGTATTCCTAACAATATTTATTGTATTCGCTAATTTAACATGGAATTCAGTCTTATCTAATAAATGTTGTGATAATACTTCAGATACATCAGCTGGATCAATATTATCATTTAATGATCGTGAACGTGTTTTTGATAATTTACGTTTCGGTGTTATTCTATGGCATACCATATTATTATCATCATCATCGATATCTTGTGAATTGCCAGGCAATGCATCACAAGGAGTTGTCTCGACTTCGCTTGAACTTACACTAGAATCAAGAGAGGAAAAAATGGATAGATTCGAACAAAATAACAATTACTGGGTATCGTACTTTGATGTTGGTGTTGATGTACGAACAGGCCCTGTATCAAGTAGATATAACAACTGATCGATGAGACCCAATGATGATTTCCGTTCTTGTCCACTAAAATAATCCGTATCTTCCAAACGAGCTTGAACTGCGAAATAAAAAGAAAATCTATCAAAAAACACGAATAACAGGAACAATATTTAACGAACCGATTGAATAGATATTGGCATATTCTTCGAGAAAATCGATAAGACTCATACCGACAACTCGAGTCGCAAAATACGCTCCAGATCGAATTTTTTGCTTGTTTTTGTCGAAATGACGGCATTCTTGTAGAAATTTCTTAAATGTTGATTTATATTTCTTAGTTTTTAAATAACCTGTAACATATAAAACGTATTAAAATAATTCTCTAACTCGAAAAATTAAAAGCCCGCCAAATTATTTCTTATAGAACAAATACAAACCTAGGATTAATCCGGCAATTTGTGTTTCACTAAACTCCATTATTTTTCAGTCTTATTGTTATTTAATAGGGAAATTATTAATACAAATTCTACATTATTTTTAATCACAAAAAATTTAATTTTTTGTGTGTGTAGATCGAGAACAACATAACCACAACATGTCAAAACGGTTAACTAACGCATAACCTCAATTTTCGTTATTTTTATTTCACTTCAAATAGAACTGATTTGCTTCAAAAACGGTTATTTATTAAAAGGAAATTATTGAAAATTAACGATAAAATACAAAAAATTATTGTTTATACAACAAATTTTATGAAAATAAACAAAATTAATAGAAATAACAATTGAAAATAGTGTCATCTAGTGGAGCAATTTCAAATTAACCGTAATTATTTAATTCACAGTCTGTAGACTGTGAATTAATTATTTGGAAAAAAAAGCGGCAAGTGCTTCGAATGACCTAAAGGCGCGTCCACATTAATAAAAATTCACGTTGTCCATTGAATGTTGAAATTCAACGCACAACTTTTCGCCGCAAGGTCACTATTCTTTCTAAATAAGTACTGTTGACTCAGTATGAGGCCTCAAGATATCGTCACTTTCCCGCCATAATCGTCTGGTAGAGATTTCCCATTGAAATGGTGGAGTGCACGAGCTCCATAGGACTGCACCCTTTGCACCACCTTTACCAGAACTTTTATCTGCGGTCCATAAAGTAGAGGATTAAAAAAAACAAACAAACAAACTGCCTTATTATTGTATTTATTACATTTATAATATTTTCATATGGCTATAGCATCAATATTATTCAGACTAGAGGAAATAATTAATAGTATTATATGTATAAAAGTGTAAATAAAGGCACTGTATCGATAAAGATTTGATAATATAGCAAAGGCACTTCTTTTTTGGCTTTGATTATATGTATATCTATCTCTAATAATAATAATAATAATTAACACGAAAACAGCAAATCGACAGACTAGAGATTAGATTCGAGTTTGATTAAATAATTTTTTTCTTTCTTCTTCTTGAGAATAATAATTATTAGAATTGTATACGATATTTACTAGTAGTTGAATCTGTAGATGATTTACTATCTCTACCCAATGATCCACCTCGTCGTGAATTCCCACTGAAAAGTCGAATCTTTGATGATGTTGTTGTTGGTGGTGGTAATGAACTAGCTGAATTATCACTTAATGTTGATGCTGAATCTCTTTCACCACCACCATTACTACTACCATTTCGTATCATTCTAGATGGTTTTCTTAATGATGATGCTATTGAACCACCACTTTCTGATAATCGACCATATTCACCTAGTTTTCTAGGTGGTGGTGGTATTAAAGATCGTGCTGGTGATGTACGTCGACTACTAGCATTTGAACTTAACGAATCACCACCATCGGATTTTTTCCGTGGTGGTGTTGATGGTTCACTACCACCTCCACCACTAACACCACCACCACTATCAGTACTAACTAAACGATTATATTCAACACCTAAACGACGTGGTAAACCACTACGATGTGATAATGGTCGTGGTGGACGTGGTAATGAACTTGGTGCTAAACAACGTTCATTTGTATGATTATTATTATTCCTATTATTATTATTATTATTATTATCACTATTTATATCATGCATACGTTGTTGTTGTGATGTTCTACCTTGTTTCTCTAACAACAACATAGCACTAGGTTCATATAGACCACCACCAACAACTGTACTACCATTTGTTGTTGTTGTTTGTGATGATGATGATGTTGATATACCACCATTAGTGGTTACTACACTCGCCAATAATGGTTTGGGTATTTTTCCTTTTCTCTGCGCAGTGACTGGATTAGTGAATCCTGGAAAACAGCAAAGACCCCGCTGAAATGGAGAAGAAAAAAACCAAAGAGTTGGGAAATTGTCCGGGACCTGAATGAAATGTGTTGGTTGTTAGTTTCGACACACGGCACGCCACTCGGCTAGCCATGCAAAGGGGAGGATGGATATTTCTTTTGGTTAGAGAATGGAGGAATGAATGAAGCGTTTGAAAACAAATAAAAATATGTGGTATTTATCAGGGACTAGTAGTAAATAAACAAAATCACTCATCAATCAATCAATCTAAAAAAATCAATAATTAAAGTTTTATTTTAACTGATAGCATGCTATAGCAACAAAACATACATGCAAGATTTTCAACTTATAACTATAATTTGAATACTGGTACGAAATTTTATGACTATTATCAACTATAAAACAAGATAACAGACTCGTCAGTCATTCCGTAGTAATAATAATAAATTTAATGCAACGCTATGTTGCATAAAAAAACAACAACAATATGAATAAATTAAGCACTATTTACAAAAAAAAGGGCATATATTCCAATTTTAAATACTAGCATAGTAAAACTCGGTTATAACGAATTCCACTGGACCCCCAAAAATTCGTTCATTCTAACCGATTATTTGTTCTACCACTCAACACTTTCAACAAAGATTAGATCGTTATAACCGAGTTCTACTGTATAAATATATAATTTTTTTTTTGAATCAATACCGAATTTGATTATACTGTATTTTCAAAAAAAAAAAAAAACAATCTATTCCCTTTCCACCAAACATAAACCATTCGTAGATAGCACAAAAATATTATATGAATTCTTTGAAGCCGTTATCAGTTAAACTTTTTTTGGTTAAACACATTTGGTCTAGATGGTTAGCTAAATAAAATAAAACTATATATATAATTTAAACAATAAACCAAAAAAGGGTGGCAAATAAATCAACAAAAAATAAAAACACACAAAAAACCAAATTGACTCACTATTTGATTGAAAACACTGATTACACCAATACAGTTCTGGCGACTAGTTCTGTACTTTTTTCTGTATAATTTTAAACTTTTTTTGTGTGTGTGTGTTTAAAGTACAAAACTTGTCAGCAGTCTCAGTCAATAGAATGTCTCAGTTTCTCCTACCTTGCTTAATAGTTGACTGTCGATTTCTTTCAATTGATTATCAAGTGTTTGTTTCGTTGTATCAAAACTTTTATTCTCGTATTTACTATATGATGGCATATATGATGAATCACTGCCAGCATATGAATTATTCGAACCAAATCCAGTGGAACTTGTCAATACACTACTGACTACATTTTCCAAAAAAATAGCAAGACAAAATAGATTTACAAACAAAACGGAATAAATTACACAAAAACAATACCTAATTCTTCTCTTGATACTGTATTTGATAGAACATGATCAATATCAGTTCCACTTAGACTGGGATGTGGTGTATGATGTGGTGAACATCCCAACATACTCGATACATCCTTATCATATGTATGTTTTTGTAAAACTTTAATCATTGCATCCCTTTCAGCTAATTTCGATTCAAGATCTTTCACCCTAATTTAATAATCAAAAAACATTACTTGTAAGTCAAAAAACAAATAAAACATGGAAAAATTACCTTGATTCCAAATCAGCTACCTTCTTTTGAGCAGCATGTACTTCATCCATATGTCGGATTTTTTCATTACGTGCTTCAGCAATGATCTTTTCAGTTTCCTGACTAGTCTTCTCAAGGGCCGCAATTTTTGCATCCCTTTGAAAAAATTAAATCAAATAATTGAAATAAGTAAATTAGAATAATAATAATAATTACTTTGGAATGCTAGCTGCATCTATAGCTGCTTGTCTTAAAGCACTCTCTTCAAGATACCGTTGTTCCCATTTCGAACATTCACCTTCTAATCGCATAATTTTCTCATCTTTTTCACGTAATTGTCGTTTCAATTCAGATGGTGATTCATTACCGGAACCATTTGGTGAATCCCAACCAGTTTTACCACCAACATCACCATTTAATGCCATTTTGATACGTTGTAATTCACGTTCTAATTGTAAACGTAATTTACGTTCAGCTTGTTCACGACGATCATTAGCCAATTGTTGAGATGATAGAGCACGTTGTAGTTGAGCTACGCGTTCAACATAAACTTGTTTTTTACGTAACTAAAAAAAAACATTATTTATAAATAAAGAAATAAAATTTTTAGAACCGAAGTAAACACAAACCTCTTCTTCAAGTCGTACAACATTACTCTGAGCATTTGTCAATGCTGTATCTAAAATATCGATATGTGTCCGTTGTTCTTGTAATGTTACCCGTTGGGCGGCTAATTCGATCTCTTGACGTTCTTTGGCGGCAACATGTTCTTTATCTAGAATTCAATTGTAAAATTTTTAAATAATTGAACAGAAACTGAAGACAAAACAAATTACTTTGTTGTATTAGTTGTGCTATTAAGACTTCCTGTTTACCAAGTTCTTTACGATAATGATCAGGAATATTTGGATCCGGTCCTGGTGATCTTGTTAATAATTGTGCTGATAAGATATCGACTTGTTCACGAAAGGCACGATTCAATTCACTTAAACGACGATTATCACTTTGTAAACGACCACGTGCCGCCCTTTCTAAACGTTCTCTACGTTCACAACTTTGCATTAATTCCTCTTGAGCTTTATGAACTTTTAAAATTTCTTGCTCTAACTGTAAATGATAACACAAATGATTGAAACCAAAAACTTCGCATTAAAATAAGAAATAATAATTATCTTACCCTTTGGGTTTTGGCGACACGATTATATAGATTCTCCAATTCAATCTTTAACGCACTATTCTCTTTAATTAAAATCTCAACCATTTCCGCTGATGACCATGTTTCTTTACCACTTTTCGATTCATTATGTTCTTCACGTCCTTTAGTTGGTGGTCTTGGTGCGGATACACCACGACGGAAACCAGTAAAATCATTCGATGGTGATTTTATACCGATTTTCGATAGATCCGGTTGTGATTTTGATAAAGTCGTACGACCATTTGGATCAATTTTATGACTATTATTATTATTATTATTATTATTATTATGTTTGTTGGTATTGTTTTGACAAGCCGCTTGTAATGGTGATTTATCTGCCCATTTTGGATATTCCGGTGGTGGTGGTAAAATATTACCACCACTCATGAGTAAATTTGATAAATCCGTAGTTTTTGTTAGAAAATTTGATGTTGTTGGTACTTTAACTTCTTTGGCTAAATGTTTCAATACAGATGATTGACTTAGATAATCATCTGGTATTTCAGTGATTTCTTGTACACCACCACCACTAATACCATGATGATTACTTTCGAAACTATTTCGTAATGAATGATCTTTATTAAGTGATGGTGATGGACTAACGGAATTACGTTTCTGTATTTGTGATAATTTCGTATCATGATGATATAGATTTGTTGATTGTTGATGTGATGCAACATAATTTGATGATGGATTTGTTGTGGCATCAATCGATTCACGTGCACCAGAATTTCGTCCTACAGGAAAAGAAAACAACAAAAAATCAAAAAACTGACGTTACTAGATTACAACTTAACCATGAAAAAGCAACAATAAATCAATTTTACTAGTAATTTTTAACTCTTTCAAGCAGTAGTGGATCTAGGCATTTGGGGGCACTGAAACTTATGTCCTTTGAGGGGTCCCTCAATGACGGACACCAAAATAAAAACAAATTGTATTATCAAGCTTAAGGGGCTTCAGGGGTCCTAAAACTTAATCAACTCGATCAATTCTACTTTATTGTAACTAGGCGCCGGGCCCCCTGAAGCTTCAATATAGATCCGTCTCTGCTTTTGGGGCCGAATTTAAACAATTTGTTTCTCATGGTTAAATTTAATGAATTCCGAGGAGGGAAATAGTCAAAAAACAAAAATACCCGTCCATGGTTCATCTCCAGCACTATGTATAATTAGTGTATTATATGATGATGATGAAACATCTAATGAACTACGATTCGATGGTAAACTATTATTTAATGAATTCCTATTAGATGTTGGTTGATTCTCTTGACCTTGTGGTTCCTGTCTAGCTGTATGTTTAATAACATATTTCTCTTCATTCGATAGATTCTCATTAGATGTTGATATATCTGTTTCACTACCACTTAGACTTTGTGGAAAACCACTTTGTGTTGTTTGTGTATATGGACGAAATCGATTTGGTTGTTGTAATGAACCCATTTTTTTAATTTTAATTCCTCCTCTCACACTAATTTATATAATTCTCGTTATTATTCTTCTTCAATCAATTATTCTTTGATCCACTCCTTTTATGATTCAACATCTTCAAACAAGAATAAAGAACATAATATTATTAAATTGATAAAAGATAATAATAAACGTAAATTATTATCAATTACGTCCTTGCAACGTAATTGATAATTTAACAAAAAATCGTGAACTCTGACATGGATACTTTTTTTCTAGAACAACACAAAAATGTTAATATTTTCAATGAAAATATTAAGAGAAACCCTGAAACCTCTACCTCTTAAGTTCTTCAGGTCGAGAGGTTAACAACTCTGTTTACTTTCAGACCTGATTGGTATGCAGTAATCTAATATAGTAAAGTATGTTTAATTTTAATGGTATTTTCTAGTCGAAAATGGATAATTTCTTGAATAATCGTAGCAAATCTAGTAATATTTCCAAGAAAATATTTAATATTGAAAAGATATTTAAGTTTTCCCAACATTTTTGGACAGCTTTCACGATTTTCATAGGGGCATGGAAATTCTACACAAAAATACTTACAAAAGCCGGAACAATTATCCATAAATTATTTGAATTAAATGTGGAACATTATAAAACTTGATAAATAATCAAATAAAACACCACAGAATTGATAATAATAACGATAAAGAAAATAATTAAAAAACAACACAAATTCCTTTATGGACGGACATTAGAAAATTGCAGGATGTCATTGAGAAATTCTCTGGAAGGTGGCGCCCTAGTCGCATTCCATACATTCTTGGCATTCCTGCTGACCTCGCTCTAAAGGTGTCCATACACTATCGGTTTTATGTTTAATATTCAAAGGTGTCTCCTGGAGCACGATTTTAGCATAACTATCATGAAAACACGATGTTTGACAAAATAAAAATAACAGCAATGTGGAAAATTGTTCCATTTTTTTAACTATTATATTTTGGTAGATTCTGAAGTGTGAGTCGTACGGCTCTAGTTAATCACAATTTTGAATTTTTCAAAATTTTAACTGAATAGAAACATTTGGAAGGTATACGTTTCGGCATATGTTCAAATTTTGTTAAATATCCAGAACTTCTAATACCCACCTTACACCGCACAATATTATTGTCAATATTCGCTTGTGCTGCATAGTAACGTTGGTCCGAGAGTTTTATAGTAAAGAGATACTCGTTACGATATGGGGATAGTTGGGCAAACTGGGTTTTCTGTGGCCAAGCTGGTTGGAGCACATACTCCGAACGTGTGTCTGCTCCCTATTACTCCAACCCACTGGCGCACAGACAGTCCAGTTTGCTCAAATATCCCCCATCAGGAAGTTGAAGCGTATAGACAGCGTTTAAGGTGGGTATACCAGCGAGATAGGCGAAATAAGGGAAGATAGGGAGTTACTCGAGTGTGCTTAAAAGGGGACATATCATATTTGGGGCGCATATTACGAAACGAAAAATTTAGTATTTGTGGATCGAGTGGATTAAGAATATTAGAGAATAGATCTTAATACAAGATTTTATAAGAGTAGTTGAGAATAGAGAAACATTTGCCGTAATTATCGCTAATTTCTATTAGAAAGAGAAAAGAGATGTACCGAAAGAAGAAACAACTGTTAGGGACTACACCCATTTGACCGGACGCGTCTGTCACGTCCTTTTTTTAAGTATTGGTTCTTATGGGAGACTGTAGCCAAAACTTCACGCATGCACTACTTTTCTCAAGAGAACCAGTGCTTCTAAACAAAGATGTGACGGTCCAGTCGATTTGATTCCAATCAAATGGGCTTAACCCCTTAATCATCAAATTGGTTAACACGTTTATTGACATTTGAACTGATAGTGTATGGGCTGCTTACGGTTGACGTCATTAGTTTCTTATGTGGGGGAAGGCGGGAAATTTAAATAGTTTCGAATTATATTGCAATTATACGTTAAATAGTGAATTACCGCTATTATTAATGGTTTTTTAATATTTTTTTTAACATAATTAATAGGATAATTATAAAATTTGAATTATATTAGAGCAGATATAGCACCATCTATGCGTTACACCCTGAGACGCAGGTATGGCAAATAATGGATTAACCTAGAAATTTCACGTGTTATTTTCGTAATGTACACATTCAGGTAGATTTTAAATAAAAATAGAAATTCAAGCATTACCGTAATTTAATATTCATCATTTTCATCTCATTCATAATTGGTAAGTCACCAGAAAAGGTTTATTTAGATTTTTAATGAAATTCATAAATGAACAATAAACTTCTATACTTCATTATAAATGAATGATGCAATAACCGATTAGTATTGAAATAGACCTGTGGATTTTTCCAGTTTTTCATTGTTGTGTTCAATAAGTTTAATAACGCAATACAAGGAACCAAACACTCAAAATGTTGATCTCACCAGATGAATCTTCAATCAATAAAATGCCTCAAGAGAAAATTAAAATGAAAAAACAACTTGGATTACTGGAAGGTGTTGCTATCATTTTAGGCATAATTTTCGGCTCAGGTAAGAGGGTATGTGGGCACCTCATATGCAAACACCTTTGTGGCAACCCTCCCAAAGGCTTGTCTCTTGAGCCGGTCCTGATTGTTGTTACTATTTAAAATGTAATTGTAAATCCTTATATTTTATTCTAGGAATTTTTATATCACCAAAAGGGATAATTCAAGAAGTTGATTCTATTGGTTTCTCATTAGTTGTATGGATTTTATGTGGTTTCTTATCAATGATTGGTGCATTATGTTATGCTGAATTAGGTACATCAATACCAAAATCGGGTGGTGATTATGCTTATATATATGAAGCATATGGTCCATTACCATCATTTCTATATTTATGGGCTGCAAATTTAATTTTCGTACCAACAACAAATGCAATTATGGGTCTAACATTTGCTAAATATGTTATACAACCATTCTTCCATCAATGCAATCTACCTGAATATGGGGTAACACTAATGGCTGCAGCAACAATTTGTTAGTCATTCACACAAAAAAAAACGAGAATTCAACAATAATTGATTTGTGATTATTTTAAGGTTTTTTAACGTTTTTAAATGGTTATAATGTTAAAACAACAACACGTATACAAAATGTATTCATGTTTTGTAAAATCGGTGCACTAGTATTGGTTATAATTATTGGTGTTGTATGGATGGGACTGGGGAATATAAAGAATTTCGAAAATGCCTTTGAAGGTACATCAACAAATCCCGGCAAAATTGCAAAAGCTTTCTATTCTGGTATTTTCTCATATTCTGGATGGAATTATTTAAATTTTATGACGGAAGAATTGAAAAATCCTTACGTGTATGTTGTCCTTATTCTCTATTTTTCTATATGAAATATTCAAATATTTGTTTTTTTCAAATAGGAATCTACCAAGAGCTATCTATATTTCATTGCCTTTAGTTACTTGTATTTATGTTTTGGCAAATATGGCTTATTTATCAGTATTGACACCAGTTGAAATGATGTCATCCGATGCAATTGCTGTGGTATTTTATATCCAAATTACTATTTATTGATTGTAATTATTGAGATTTTGAACAACTTTTTGTAGACTTTTGGTAATAATGTTCTGGGTAATTATGCTTGGATCATTCCATTAATGGTAGCAATCTCAGCATTTGGTGGTTTAACTGTACATATCATGACATCATCAAGAATGTTGTATGTTGGGGCACGTAATGGACATTTCCCTGTCATGTTATCGCATCTAAATATCCGAAAACTCAGCCCAATGCCATCGTTGGTATTTCTAGTAAGATTTCCTTTATATAATATAAAAATATCTCAATTATATTATCTAATTTGTTTGTTTATAGAATATTTTATCATTATTTATGTTATCAACAAATGATATTCATAAATTAATCACTTATTGTACGATTGTTGAATCATTCTTTGTTATGCTATCAGTTTCTGGTCTTTTATATTTAAGATGGAAGAAGCCGGACATGCAACGACCAATTAAAGTCACTCTAATATTTCCTATTGTATTTGTTTTGATTTGTTTATTTCTAATAATTATGCCATGTGTTGAAGCACCAGTTGAAGTTGGTATGGGTATTTTAATAACATTATCTGGTGTACCGGCATACTATTTTGATGTGGTTTGGAAGGATAAGCCTAAAATGTTCCAAAATTTCATGGGTTAGTCTTGCTCAATCTATTATTTGTTAACAAGAAGTAATTTGTTATTATTTGTAGAGAAAAGTACGAGAATTTGCCAGAAAATCTTCCTAGCTGCACACGAAGATGTTGATGTTGATGAATGAATTGTACTTAATTTTGCAGTATTTTTTTACTGACTGATTGTGTGACTTTTTTCTGTTTTTATTTATTCATTCTCTCGAATAGCTATTTATATTGTGCATCAATTAACTAATGAGGGCTTGCACTGTTTTTTTTTCTCTAAATGTCTCATTTAAAGCTGTGATTTTATCCACCAAATTTTAATTGTTTCGATCACTTACGGTACTTATTGTTGTAGTTTTAATACAAATAACAAAAAATGATCTGTAAATAAATAAATACAAGTTCTTACGTGTGTGTTTTTCAAATTCTTATTTTATTTCTTCTGGAACAAGAGACTTATGCAACTACATACAAATATTTAACAATACTTTTTCGCAATTTTACATACATTTATAGTGGATTTTAGTGAAACGGAAATATATATACATTGTTTATCTTACAGTAGATCATCAGGATTGAACATTCCCTGTAAAATTCAAATAGTTTTTCTCATATAGATTATTAACAATTTAATGAACAGCAATTTACCTTAGCCCGTCTCAGAATTGAATCTTTACTGGCATCATATGGATGATCTTTTGATGGAATTTCCAATACAGATGGTATTGGTTGATTATGTCCATCGATTACATGTCGTATCATTTCAGCAATATTTTGATTAATTAAAATAATATCGATATCATCACGGCGTATAAAACGTTTGAAACATTCTTCGATTTCACTGACTGGTGTACCTGTAATTTGAACAATTTGATATGATTACGTTTCAAAAATTGATATAAACAGAACTACTTACTTTTATCGACAACAAGAAAATTGGGGTGACGATTTTTATTAATTTCCCCGACACCACCCAAAAGGAAACCAACACATGTATCCTATCAATGGGGTAGGAAGACAATATTTAATTTTAATAAAATTTATATAAATTACCTCGTCTCCTATAATGGAGATTAATTTTCCTTTAACAGCAGCATGTAGTGCCATTTTTCAAGTGTTTTTTCTCAACAAATTTAATAGAAATTGAAGAAACTGGAAACTTTAAAGATCACCTGACTGGGAAAGCATCTGACTGAATTTGACAGCTATTTGACAGAACTGTCAAACATATAGTTGAATTCAACAATTTTGAAACTAAAAATTGGTGTATAAAAAAAATAACTATCCCAAATGTGACCCTATAATCGATTCTTGCGGTTCGTTACACCATTTCACTACATTTGTGACGGTTAAACAGGACATTTCTTTTTTTTTGACTAATTTTTTTATGAAACTGGCACTTTTCCAAATTGTTGAATAGTAGTACAGTTGACGTTGTCCAGCAGAAATCTAGCGATCAGACCATGATCGAATGTTCGTAACTGTTCGGGGTATTTGTAAGTAGCAGATTGTTCAATGATCACCGCAGTAATGTCAAGACAGCGCGATATTACTTTTAAACAACACCACTGACGCAACATTTTACAGTCCTATGATTTCTGCTACCAACTCGAACTCTAGCCGATTGGGTACGAACGACTGGTCCTTGTCGGACAGTTAGATTGTCCTTCAATTGTTCCTTGAAACTTAACCTCACTTATCAATTTGATTTAACAAGTTTGACAACAACATCAACAAATTAACAACAATCTATAAAATAAGGTAGATTTTCCTTTTGACTTGAAAAAATTTCCATAAAAATTACAAATTTCTAGATGTCAAACACGAAATTGAATCAAATCAAAGAAGCAAAAGAAACATTCCAAAATTTAATGGAAATTTCTGGATTACTCTGTACCGATTTGGATGCAGAAACTTTATCGATATGTTTACGTCTTTGTGAAGCTGGTATAAATCCCGAATTGCTTGCTTTAATTATTAAAGAATTACAAAAAGAAGTGGCCGCTTTAAATGAGAATCGGAACAGCAGATAATTTAGAGTATGGAAGGAGAACCAATAAAATGTAAAGATGAGATGAACATTGAAAAAATGTACAAAATTTTTATTACTATTTAAATAATAATAATAATAATAATCAAAAATTGAATAATAAATTTACAATTCATCTTTCTCTGTTTTTGAATACTTTCCAGGATAGGTTTTACTTTCAATCGTTACACTTTCACAACGTTCCTGTTCAATTAAATATTCTTTAGCAGTCCATGCTTGTGCACCATCTTTGAAAAGAAATATTGCTCGATTATCATCAACTAAATACCTACAATTATAATAGAATTAAGAAATTGCTGAAATTTCCAATAGAAATAATGTAAAACCTTTCAGCTTGCATATGATTATTCCATAAACTAGTTTGCCATAATTTCGTTAATTCTTCGGTTTCTTCACGTGTCGGATTACCGGAAACACTAACAAAAGTCATTAAAGTTCGTCCTTTTTTTGTTGCTTGTAATAAACCTTCCGGATCATTTGGATCTAATTGGGTCATATCGAGTTTTGGTAATGGACGTAAATGTTCTGGTAATTCATCGTCTTCTAATGGTTCTTCATCTTCCTAGAAGTTTTTTTTATTGAAATTATCAAAATTTAAATTAAAAAAAAAAACTGAAGTAAAAATCACCTCCCATTGATCCAGCAATCTTTCCATATCGGCATCAGTATAATCGCGTATATCCTTCTTGGCCCAAGCCGGTTTTTCGTTTTCTTTAAATTTTTTTGGATTACAAATCGATATAAAACTTAATAAGGTTAATAAAATAATTAATTTGTTGTACATTTTTCTTTTAAATGATTGAGGTTAAGTTGTGATAATTTAAATGAAACAACTCTCTAGATGGCGCTATTTTTGACATGAATTTTTGACAGACGACAAATGACAGAAATCAATTTTTTGTTGTTTTTTTTACGATTAGAAGTTTGTCAAAAAGTGACGTGAAAAGGCGACGGTTTTTCTTCGTTTTTCTCAACAAATTAACAAATAAAATAATAAATAAATAGAGAATTTAATAATAAAACATTGATCTTTTGTCGTTGTATTGCCATGAACGTGGTGTTATCGATAAATAATAGTTGTAAGTTGATGAGGTTATATCCAACTTGGAGGCCAGTTACAAGATTTTTCTCAAACAATAATACATCGGAAAAAGTAATCAATTTACATTTATTCTATCAAAATCTATTCATATCAATGTTAATTTTAATCAATTCTGTATAATTAATAACTATTTTATTGTTTAATTGTGTGTTTCTTTTTTAGAAAGGATTAGTCTTGGGTGTGTACAGTAATGAATCTGGTGATGGAATTGCATTAACTGAAACTGCAAGAAAATTCAACGAAAATTGTGGTGGAAAATTAATTGATCATATTCAACTGTAAGTATTGAATTATTTTTCAAAAATTCCTATATATTGGATAAGTTGTAAACGAAACCTGACCTGAAACCGTTTGTCGGAACAAAACCAAAAAAAAAAAAAACACAAAAAGTTAGGTGGATTATATTGATTCGGAGTTTTGTTAAATTAATAAATCAACAGATATACGACCGAAATTTTGAAACGAAAGGGACTGGTTATAAAATTGCCATTCATGCGTGCAAGAATTCAATGATCAAAAGGTTAAAATTATGTCAACAAGTTATAATATATTGCGTCATTAAATATATTATTATAATAATGCATTTTTCATTGAAACAAGTACACGTGTAGATAAGATTTTGATTAAAAATAGAAATTGCTCCCATTCAAATTTCAGTATCTTTTAGTGTATTTATAGTACAACTCGGTTATAACGTTATAACGATACTCAAAAAAGACCTAGAAAGTGGTGACGTTATATCTGAGTATTGTTATAGCCAAGTTTTAGAGTGATATAATCAAATGGAGCCGAAAATAGTACAAGAAGACTTTTTACCAAAACTTTAAGAGAACGAACCAATTCTCCTCAAAGGGTGAAAGCTTTAGGATACATTCAGCACGAAGCCTACTAACCAGTTGCATAGGGGCACAATCGGTTCTAACAACGACATCTCTTCTAATCACGTCATAACTAGAACTGTCCCAACAGTCCCCACTTTAAAACACTGTTTTCTAAGTCCTTTGACTGTCGCTATAACTGAATTAATACATATCTGAAAAAATCATGGCAAGAGACTCTTGAGATGGTCTCAGTAATGGGTGATACAGAGGTGTTTGCTTAGCAGTGCTAAAAAAAGTGCCTCCATGAGAGCCAATATGCCTAGATGCCACCTTAAGGATATCCCCACGTAAAGAATAGCTTCATACTTCATCAAACGAGTAAATATTTCAATGTTCCCAAGCGTAGAACTGACTAAATTTTTGATTAATTGGGAGGGGTGGGAATATTATTTATTATGTGTTCGTAGAACTAAACAAGAGCTTCCTTTCTAAGGTAGACTTGTTTCTCTGTGTAATTTATACTTCTTTTGCTAATTGACGACACTCGCGTTTCGCCACATTTTAATCAAAATATCTATTGATGTTTTCCGTAGCTGAAGGGTCAAGTTTCTTTGTAGATAAGTTGAAAAACATTATCGTATACTCCACCTAATAGTCCTCTTTTATTGATAATTTTAATTGTTTCAGGTCGGTGTTTTGCTTCACATAAATTCCTATTTTGTTATAAAAAATAATCTCGCCCACGCAAAAAGAAACATTTATTGATAATGGCATCGAGCCGTGATGGTGGTGGTCGTAGCAGTTCAGCATCATCACATAGTAGTACAAATTTACCACCAAATCGTACATCATCAATACGTACACCGAAACGACAACGTTCAACAATTGGTAGTTCATTTGAAGAGAAAACTGCTGATTTTTCATGTCCTGTATGTTTTAATTTAATCGATGAAGCATATATAACAAAATGTGGTCATACATTTTGTTATAATTGTATAAAAAAATCAATAGAAGCTTTGAAACGTTGTCCAAAATGTAATGCACCAGTAACAAATGAAGATATGATATTTCCAAATTTTCTATTAAATGATTTAATTAAAAAACATAAAGCCAAATTAATAAGTATTGAAGCATTAGGTTTAAATCGTGATAGTTCTAGTGAATTTGGTGGTTGTTGTTCATCATCGGATGGTTTAAAAGATTTTGTTGCCAGTGAATCACAAAATCTATCATTACCAGATGTTAATGTTATGTTAGAAGTTTTAACACAACGTAAACAATTATTAGAAGCTGAATCTTGTGCAGCACAAAATCGTCTATTATTAGAATTTTTAAAACATCTATTAAAACAGAAAAAAGAACGCCAATCACAGATAATTAGAGAAATTGCAATTATTGAACATGATATTGAAGAAGTGAATAATAAATTGAAAGAAGTACATAGTAAATGTCCAACATTAGAAGATGTTGAACGTACAATGGCATCAGCATCGGAAAATGATCCAATTGCTGTTAGTGCTGTACGTAAAGAAATGATGGATTTAATTGATAATATTGGTACGTCGACTGGACGACGTGAAGAAACACCAGAACTAACAAATCGACAAGGTTCAACATCATTGGCAATGCGGCGACGTCGTATGCATGCACATTTCGATGATTTTGTTGATTGTTATTTTAGTTCAAGATCGAAAGATATATTTTTTGGTAAAGATGGTATTGATAAAACACGTAGCAGTAGTGGTAGTAATGAATTAACTAGTGGTTTAGATGAATTTCGTGAGAATCTAATTAAATTCTCTAAATATAATTCATTACGTGTCTTAGCTACATTAAATTATTCTAGTGATCTATTTAATAATTCAACAATTGTATCCAGTATTGAATTTGATAAAGATAATGAATTTTTAGCTATAGCTGGTGTTACGAAAAAAATTAAAGTCTTTGATTATGGTGCTGTTATTAAAGATACAGTTGATATACATTATCCATGTATTGAAATGTTGTCAAAATCGAAAATTTCATGTGTTAGTTGGAATAGTTATCATAAAAGTATATTGGCATCTAGTGATTATGAAGGTACTGTAACAATATGGGATGCATCAACTGGACAACGGACAAAAACTTATCAAGAACATGAGAAACGTTGTTGGAGTGTTGATTTTAATGAAATTGATACAAGATTAATAGCATCTGGTTCAGATGATGCACGTGTTAAATTATATTCATTAAATGGTGAACATTCGATAGCAACATTAGAAGCTAAAGCGAACGTATGTTGTGTTAAATTTAATCCAAAAAGTTCCTGTCATTTAGCATTTGGTAGTGCTGATCATTGTGTTCATTATTATGATTTAAGAAATATGAAAGAAGCTGTTGCTATATTTAAAGGACATAAAAAAGCTGTTAGTTATGTGAAATTTTTAAATAGTGAAGATCTAGTATCAGCATCAACTGATTCACAATTGAAAATGTGGAATATTAATACACCGTATTGTTTACGTTCATTTGTTGGACATATTAATGAGAAGAATTTTATTGGTTTGGCAACGGATGGTGATTATGTTGCTTGTGGTTCAGAAAATAATGCCATGTATATATATTATAAAGGCTTAAGTAAGAAATTATTTAGTTATAAATTTGAAGCTGTACAAGGTGTATTAGAACAGGAACGTCGTGAAGATGATATGAATGAATTTGTATCGGCTGTGTGTTGGAAACAGGATTCAAATGTTGTTGTTGCTGCTAATAGTCAAGGAATTATTAATATACTTGAATTGATCTAAAAATATATATATTTAATATAGGACAATCAAAACAAAACAAAACAAAAAAGAATAAGCTCCATTATGTATATATTACACGAGTACTATAAATTTATGGAAATATTCCCTAATTCCAAGTGTGCCAATTTAAAAAATGAAGAAGAGGAAAAAAACAAACAAACAATTATTATCAATATACGCACAAATTTAGTGTAGTGATTTGACCATATTACTATATGTGTAATTAGATTTCAATGTATAAAGAAAACCCACCTTCAAGAATGTTTGCTCATTATTTAATTAATTTAGAATAATCAATGTGCCAAGAAAATTGTATTGTAAATCCTATAATGTACAGGTGTCCCACCGAAAATGCCCACTTCGTTCTCGAAGTTGCAATGGGTCGGAATCTGACGTCATTTTCTAGCTAGACAGTTATGGCGGGAAAGTGATTTTGAAGAGAATGACGTCATTTTCTAACTAGACAGTTATGGCGGGAAAGTGATTTTGGAGAGAATGACGTCATTCTCTGTCTAAAGAGTACACAAGTGTTAGATTATTGTTGAATTGTAGAGTTTTAGATATTCTGGACCAGGTAGGTACTTCTCGATGGGACATCTGTATATAAATTGAGCGAATAATTTTTTAAGTTTGATAAGAATACAGGTTGTTTTGATAATTTTCATCAACATCCTGTATAAATTGTAAGAAATCGAAAATTTAATCATTCCATCCGTACAGGATGTATATTTTGTTTTTGCTTTTTATTAAATTAAAATGAAAAAAACAAAAATATATTTTGTAGAATTTTTCAAAATTTATTGATAAAAAATTTTATTAAATTTTTTTGTGTAAATAGACAATTGAGGGTAATTTTAGAGAACAAAAATTTTATTGCCAAGAACAAAGGATATTTTAAAAAGCCCATGTTAATATTTGTTGTTGTTGTTATTATAATAATTATTGATATTTTTGTTGATTATAGAGTTACAAGATAATTACAGTAAAGCCCGGTTATAATGAATTCCATGAGACCGCCAAAAATTGGTTCGTTACAACCGTTATTTGTTATGTCTAAGTGCGTTTTTATAAATTTGTGCACTATTCGTTATAACCGAGTTCTACTGTATTACAATAAAGATTTATGTTTTTCCTACACAAAAATGTTATAAAGATTCGTGTTGATCCCAAATAATGAATGTTGAAAAAAATTCCATTCACCCAACCAACCCCCACAACAGTAACAATAACAACAACAGTAGGGTTGCAATTATTTTGTGATCTTATTCATTAACTTAATGTTTTTAAATGGTGTATAGTAGACGAATAAATAGCAATAAACATCTGTCGTTAAACCGCATCGAATTGTTTATATTTTCCACTTTTTTTTTTGGTTTTGTTTTGGGGTTTTACTAGTTTCTTTCTTTCTTTTTTAATTTCAAGTATTGGAAATAGAGTGAAACCAGGCAAATGTCATGTCCTGTGGGGTTTGGATAATGAATATCCAGCAATTTCTCTAGTCGGTCTAGGTCCAAAATCGAAACCATACAACAATATTGAATTGATTTGTGAGAATCGCGAATCTGTACGGCTAGCAGCTGCAGGTATTTGATTTGTTTTCTTGTTTGTAAATTTATTTATAATTTAATCGACTTTGTTTTATAGCTGGATGTAAAAGTTTAGATAGTGTTGACGTGAAAAATATCAACGTAGAAGATTTAGGTGATGCAGAATCAGCTGCAGAAGGTAGTCATTTAGCAACATGGAAATTTCAAGATTTTAAAACACAAAAAGATGTTCTACCAACTGTAAATTTCTATGGTAATAATAATGAAGCATGGAAACGTGGTGTAATCAAAGCTAATGCCCAAAATCTAGCTAGACGTCTTGCTGATACTCCAGCTAATTTAATGACACCAACAATATTCTCTGAACAAGTTCGTGAATTATTATTGAATTCCGCCAATATTTGTGTCGATATACATGATCAGAAATGGGCTGAAACACAAAAAATGGGTGCTTTTCTAGCTGTAAGTCAAGGTTCTCAAGAACCACCCAAATTCATGGAGATCCATTACGATAACGGTATCGGTGATCCGGTGGTTCTTATTGGAAAAGGTGTAACATTTGATGCTGGTGGTATTTCATTGAAACCATCCGGACAGATGGATGAAATGCGTGCAGATATGTCGGGTGCTGCTTGTGTAGCAGCCACTGCTTATGCTCTACCACAATTGAATATTAAAGCAAATGTGAAATTCTTAATACCATTAACGGAAAATCTTCCATCCGGTTCGGCTATCAAACCGGGTGATGTTATTACAGCTAGAAATAATAAAACTATTTGTGTTGATAATACGGATGCTGAAGGTCGACTAATTCTAGCTGATGCTTTAGCTTATAGTTCAATGTTTAAACCGAAATGGATATTAGATATTGCTACATTAACTGGAGCTATGCGTGTAGCTGTTGGAAATGCAGCCACTGGTGTTTTTACAAATTCCAACGAATTATATCAAATATTAGAAAATGCTGGTGCAACTAGTGGTGATCGTGTATGGAGATTTCCATTATGGAAACATTATACGAAACAAATTGCTGAGAATACAGCATATGATTTAAATAATATTGGTAAAGGAAAAGGTGGTGGTAGTTGTACAGCTGCAGCATTTCTAAAAGAATTCGTACCGGATAATACTGATTGGTTACATTTGGATATTGCTGGTGTGATGGGACCGGATGATAGTACGCCCTATTTAGGTAAAGGGATGACTGGCAGACCTACAAGGACTTTAATCGAATTTATTGTAAGTCAACATAAATGATTTCTTTTTAATTTGTTTGTTACTTAAAACAATAAATATTTGAATTTTGATTAGTTTTGTCTATTTATCTTTGGTAATTCTACTGGATTTTATAAGGGAAAATCATGATAGATGTACAATATTTTATTAATATCACAATTTTGAAATTCGGTAACGTTACATGTA
>JAZBHA010000223.1:0-37030 GCA_037464855.1 Iselma pallidipennis | reverse complement strand
ATCGACTTATTTTACAATTATTCAGCCAGATTTAATATTTTATTTATTGACCACCACAAGTCCAAAGCATTGAATTTCAATTGAAAGGCATAGCATTGAAATATGTAACGATTTTTTTCAATAAAAATTACAATTTCCTTTCCTACTATCAATTGAAAATGATCTTATGGTAGAAAGGTTTAAAGATCAAGTCCCTTTATGGGAGCAAAAAAAAACTTTAAAACTATATGTAGAACTTTTTGCAAGATCATAGTCTGGATGATGGTTGGAAATAGAAAATTCGATTTCTCTTGACCATCTATACCAGGGATCTGTAAACTACGGCCCGCGGGCCAACACCGGCTCCATGAGCACCACCAATCGCCGCCCGCCAGTTTATTTTAATAACATTGTAAAATTTACAATGTACCAACATACTGTAATTCAAAATTATGATCAGCTAGCTAGGTCTTGGCCCTTGGGACTAAGTGGAGGAGTCAGTGTGGCCCTTAGGCTACAAAGTTTGGAGACCCCTGATCTATACCATGACTATGATCGTGCTTTCTATAGGTTTTTTGTACTAACTTGAGTAGTGATAACGTAATTCTAAAATAAGTGAAATAAAATTCATATAATAAAGTGTTTAAAATAAAAGCTAATTAACAAAAAATGGTCCTTTTCATTACGAAAATAACATTATAATTCAGATCCATAGTTTTTCCATAGTACATACCCTAAGGCAGTGACTCCCAATAGGTGAAACTAGAAGGGCCAAAAAGACCATTTAATCGATGTACCCTGTATACATGCAGATTATATGAAATTATTGCATTATCTAAATGAAATAATGCCCATATGGAAAGGAGTGCATGAGACAGAAAGAATGGGAAGCACTGCCCTAAGGCAAACAGTACCGATAAGTCTAGTTAGCAAAACAAAGCGAGTCAAATTTCACTCTCTCTCTCTCTCTCTCTCTCTCTCTCTCTCTCTCTCTAACAAGACTTAGCGTTACTGATCGCCTTAATGTATCTACTGGGAACAACTCCAAATTACTTCATTTATTACTAAATAATTTAACAGGTGCAGAGGCAGTATTTTTTCGTGGAAAAACAAGACAATTCACAATCTGTCGTAGACTATAAATTGCCTTTAAAAAATAATAGTAATACTTATGATACTGGTTTGCATAATGGTGCATTGATATGTGGAGATTTTTCTCTTCCAACTTCTTTCTTTCTTTGTCTAAAAAGAAACGGCTAAGCGTCTTCTTAATTTTTAAACCGATGTGGGGGGATTTAGAAGAGAAAAATGGTTCCGACACAATGCTTTCTAAATCTATTTTTTTGTATGTTGTGTGTTGTGTACGTATTTATATATGTTTGTGTGTCTGTATGTGTGTTTTGTGACTAACTACACTGGACCCTCTATATAACGGACCTCTACTCAAATACCTTTGTTTATACAGAACTTTATGCGGTCCCTTGGAGGTTCGTTATATAGAGGGTCTCATGTATTATTAATAAGATAGTAAACATAAAAAAATTAGCTAACTATCCCCTTGACAAATACGTTTTTTTTACCATTGGTCAGGACATGGTTTTTTTCTTCTCTAATTCTATTGATAAATTATTATTATTATGTCCTGACACCGGGAGGGGGATCATCTATGGGGATACATAATCTGGTAATGAGCCACCACGGCCACGACCTCTGCCACGGCCTCTTCCTCTACCGCGCCCCCTCCCCCGTCCGCGTCACCTTCGTCCATCCGACATTCCTTCAAGATAATTATTGTCTAATTTAATTAAAATAATTAATCAAAAAATTTGAAAGAATCAATAATTTTTCAAATTTTGTTATACCTATATTACTTGTAGTTTTCTCCAGATAGGCTAAGGGTCCCTGGAGAACACCTCCGGGACCCTGTTGGGAAAAAGGACCACGTGGTCCACCAACACCAGCACCACTAGCTGCCATGGCGGCTTGTTGTTGCATGAACATTGCCTGTTGTGGTGATACCATTCCTGGACCAACACCGCTGCCAGTAGCAGGACCACCACCACCACCGCCGCCTGTCATTCCTGGTGCTACCTATAAAATACACAATGCAGCTGTCTTGCAATCCCCAACCAAAATCCAAATTTCTTCACATCACTCTTGATATCACTCAATACATATAAAAGAACAACATTGAAACGGTTTTTTTTTAATTGAAAGGTGATAATGCATACTAACCCTCTACATTTTTAGAATTTGCTGTATTGTTCGGAATAATTTTGAATGATTATTGGAGAGAAAAAAACGACAATTTCTTATTTTCGAACAGTTTATTGTAATAAACAGTCTTACAAAATTTTTACATATTTTTCAAGAAATTGAAATTACAA
This sequence comes from Iselma pallidipennis, assembly GCA_037464855.1. NCBI lineage: Eukaryota > Metazoa > Arthropoda > Insecta > Coleoptera > Meloidae > Iselma > Iselma pallidipennis. The sequence goes on along the minus strand of JAZBHA010000223.1, from coordinate 34,664 downwards.
TTTGCAACAAATAGTTCAAAATATTTGTTTTGTTCTACAAGAAAAAAATCAAAGATTTTTGTGGAGGGTGGAAGATAGAGAAAATATTATTCAAACATTTATAGAATATATGAATAAAGATTAAAGTATTTTTTAATTAAAGGCACATTTGAGCAAAGTTGACAACGTATACTCTAACTGTTCGTACAATATAAAAGTCTACATTGTACATATCACATTGATTTGATTTTTTTTTTTTAATTATTATTATTATTATTTATTTTTTAAACAGAACGTATTGCCACTTCTAAAAACCCTGAGAGTCAGTATACAAAAATGTAGGTTTTTTTTGTAATTATAATGGATTAATAGAATTTAGAATGATCCAACAATATTGTTCTTAATGTTTATCTATCTATACACTGTACTCTCGATTATCCGACTAATGGGTGTGAGGAAGCTTCATGGATTTTTCGGAAAAATAGATACTGCATGTATGCATTACCGACAATGCGAAGAATCAGGCAATTTGTGGAAGGTCCAAGTACGTGTCATGGGATCTGGGGCTGTAGTCAAGATTAAATAAAGCCTTTCATTAAAGTATTACCACTCTGAATTGTCTGGACATTTCGCAAATTGGGTGATTTATCACACTGTTTTATGTAGAAATGCATGAGGCACAAGCTACGAGGACACATTTACTTTTTAAGGGCGCCTTAGTGAATACTGAAATTGCACTTGCTAACAAATATGATAATGTGCCTTCGGCCTCTGAAAGTACAGATACGGTCCTGGCCACATATAGTAGTGATAGTATGATACATAGACAATCCGTAAACCGGATAATCGAGAGTACAATGTACTTTTGCGCTATCCAATTATTAACTATTCTTATTATTAGTCTTATTATTAGAGATCCTTTTTTGTCTTTTTTTTTGTAAATTCCTATTGACTGATTGTTACGTTTTATGTAATCTTTTTTCTGTATTTTTGCATGCATACTAACAAGTTTTCACTGTAAAAACATTTAAAAAAAGTTTGCTTGATTGTTGTTTAATCGATTAGTTGGACCATTCTGATATACAAAAACATTAAAATCGAACTTATAAAACTTTTACCATACATGTCACCGCGTTGTTTTGTTCTAATACATATTTATCTTATAATAATTAATTGAAAGAAGCAAAATTTTTGGAAAATATCCGAAACAATTTTTTTTTTAATGCATACAATTCTCTACCAATCAATATCTACAACAATCATGCTCTTGATGATGAAATCAACGTCGGTCTACCTGCATCTGTTGTTGCAGCTGTTGCATTTGTTGTTGGTGCATCTGTTGCATCTGTTGTTGTTGTTGGATTTGCTGTAATTGTTGTTGTTGTTGTTGTAATTGTTGTTGCATCGTTGCCGACATCATCATAGAATTGGGTGTTTGATTTACAGATAATGTTCCTGGTGTTGTAGCACCACCACCACCACCACCACCAGTATTACTAGCTGGACCTACACTAGCACCAGTAGCACTACTAGTTCCACTAGTACTTCCAGCACCACCACTACCACCACCACCACCACCCATTGGTGATTGTGATACTGGACCACCATTATTCATTGTTGGTGTAGCATTACCACCTTGTGCTGGACTTTTTGCATAACCTTGTAAATCAGCTAATAAATTCTGCCATACAGCAATTTTCTCATAATGTCGTCGTAATAGTTCCTCTTTACGTGTTAATTCAGCTCTTAATTCACTTATATCTTCTTTGACAACCATTTCTGGTTTCAGAGCTGATAGAAGGAAACGTTTTTGTAAAAAGAAAGCTTCCATTTGTCGGGCTAAATCAATGAAACGTAATGTTGTCTGTTCTACTTCTACTTTCATCTCATCTTTATCAGTATTTGGTACGGCTTCTTCTTTTGTTAAAACATTAAGACAATGCTATGAGGAGGGCCGGCAAAACAAATCAGCAATTAATAAATTACTGTGTAATAATTTAGATTATATTATACCTGGAAAGCTTCTTCCAATTCGTCGACTAAATTGCCACTGCCATTTGTTGGTGTGGCCATTGCTGAAACTGGTGGAGAGGCTTCCTTCATTGATATCTTTTCCTAATCTTTTAACCCGATTCAAAACTGGTATATAACGTGGCAAACTACTAATTATTACCACTACGAATCCGTTTATTACCACCAGAAGTTTCTAAAACACTAATTTCAACGATTTTTTAAGTCATCTTCATGGAGATTTTCGATTTCTCGACATTTGTCCGTGCTAGTTTGACATTTGGACCCGCCACCTATTGGTGACAATACGAATTCTCACAGTAATCTAGCCGTCAGATTGTGTGCGGAGATTCGTAGCAAAGAACGAATTGATCCCCATTCATTTGGAGGAATGTGACGTCACTTCTGGATAATACAGAGGATAGATAGGATCTGCACCTAGGAATACACTATCGTGAATGAGATAAATATTTATTTTCTGTTCTTTCACAGAACCCTCTTTTGGTCTATTTAACAGGGACATTTTTCAATGATTTTGCAACAATTACACCTTTTCCAGCAACTTGAAGTGGTGTCCCTTTATAACACGCTCTTAAAGTATCATCAGTATGTAAATCAGGTGCTACAGTTTCAAATATTTTCTTTTTCGGATTCATAACAGGATCTGGTTGTCGTGTATAACCATCACAAATAACTGGTTCTCCAGGTGAACAATTTGCGGGTGGTATTAGAACTTCCACACCAGTTTCACTACTTGCACACATCACCATAGCTTCAGATGTAACACCACGCATCTAAAAATAATAAAAAATCAATCATTAAATTGATAAATAAATGGGAAAATGGTATAGAAATTGAACCTTGACTGGTTTGAGATTACACAATAACATTACTGTACGATTTTGTAGTTCTTCCATAGGTACATGTTTAACAAGACCTGAACATACAGTTCTCGGTTTCGCTTCACCACAATTAATTTTCAAGAGATAAAGTGAATCAGCATCCGGATGTTTTTGAACATCTTCAACTTTAGCAATACGTAAATCTAATCGACCAATATCTAATAGTTCTGTTGGTGTTTCTTTTGGCTCTTTTGGTTTTTTCTCCTTTTTCGGTTTTGCTTCTTTAATCGATTCATTCTGTTTCAAATTTCCAACAACCGATTCAGATTGTTTCGTGTCTTCAATAAGTGGTGTTGACTGTGAACCAGAAACAGCTGGAATGGGAATCTGAGCAATTCCCTGTTTGGTTTCAAGTTGAATTAAACGATTCTTGGCCGATTCAACAGCTGCTGAAAGTTTGGCATTTTCTTCACGTAATTCTTTAATAAGAACATTATTGTATTCTTGATTTAAAGTGGTCAACTAATAAAAAATCAGAGTTAAACAAAGAAATTATTGCATATTGGAAAACTAACCTCATTCTTTAATTCTTCAATCGATTGACGTACTAAATGAGTGTTTTGTTTAATTTGTTCCATTTTCGACATTTTTATCAAATTTCGTAAATTTAGTCTAAAAATATTTGGAAAATTAATAGAAATACTCATTTTTGTCCAATAAATTGATACTAACCTCAAATTACACAAATTCTCAATATTTAGGGAATTTTCATTTTGTTAATTAACAGTTGGTAGTGCTCTGTCGACCTGTAATAAAGGCCGGTTTATAAAAATAACCTAATATTATATAATATTATTGTAATAAAATTGCGTTTTCGATAGGTAAATTATATAGAATTTAATAAACGGAATCTGTTGATTAGTTTGATGCAACTGGTATGGTAGAGTTTCCCGGTTTTTGTAGAATCGGATAATGTTTCTAGTGTGGGTGTATTTGTAAACGGGACTTTAGCCCGGTCCACCTGTCAATCAGAGATAACCCTAAAACTTGATAGTGGAGGGGCTAGTTTTTATTACACCGTGTCTCATGCTTATTTGTTCTTCAATTTAATCATTTTTTTAACAATAAACTACTATGAAATAACCAAGTTATTATGTGAAATAATCAAGAGAAATTATAAAGGAATGTATAAGAAAATGTTCTATCGACTGTTCTATGTGATTTTTCATTTAATTTTTACATTATTCAAGTTATTTGCCAGAGTGTATTCAAATCTAGAAACCAAAATTACAACAACAATTTTCTACAAATTTACATCAAAAAATTGTATAAGATTTCCAAATACAATACCAAAACATGTAACAATTCTATTAGGACAGGAAGAACCATCCAAAACCGATTTAGTTAATTTAATATTATGGTGTTTAGCGGCTGGAATACCATTTATCAGTTTCTATGATTACAAAGGTTCGTGATAAAAGTTCGACTATTTATCCCTTATCTATAATATATTTGTCTATTAATATATTCCCCTTGTTTTTTTTAGGTATATTAGACAAACAACAAGATAAATTACGTTCATTATTAGAATTAAGAAAATCGAAAACTGATCATGTGATTTGGCATAAAGAGCCGAATTTCGTTTATAAAAATGGTTATTTAGGTAGGAAAATACATGTGAAGATTTTCAATAGAAATGATGGAAAATCTAGTATAGTGAATTTAATTAAAAATCTAATTTTAAGTGGTAATTTTAATGATAATGATAATAAGAACAGATCGTTTAGTTTGAATGATATCGATGATAATCTACGAAAACAATATGAATTTCCTGATCCTGATTTAGGATTATGTTATGGGAACACATTCTGTTTATATGGTTATCCACCATGGCAGATACGTGTAACGGAATTCTTTCAAATCGATACACACCATAATTTTACTATAAATCAATTTGTTAATATATTAGAACAATATAGTAAATGTGAACAAAGATATGGTAAATAAAAAAAAATGGTTATTTTTTTCTTGTCTTGTGACTATTGTCCGATTCTTTAATTGTAGATAATTTATTTATGGTTGAAAATAAAAATTCGTAATTGCATCATTCTTCTATTATTATTATTACGCAATATTTCTCAATTACTCCCAGTATTACCAGTAAAAATTGGATTATCCAGACTAAACGGCAATATGGATAGTCTGGATAACAAAAAATCCGGATAATCGAATGTCAGAATTAGATTTTTGTAATATACAGAATGTCCCACCTTTCCCGGTTATTAACAAATACAGTAGGACTCGGTCATAACGACATTCAAGAGACCTAGAAAATAGTTACGTTATAACCATGTTCTAGAGTGATAATTATTCAGATTGTGTTAGGGTTGTCGTTATAACCGAGTTCTACTGTACTGAAAAAAAAAAAATGATTTAGATTAGAACTGAAAGTACAGTATACGTCCAGTAATTCGAAATAATGGGTGCGTTCAGATTTCCAGGTTTTTTCAGGATCAACAAATTTAACAGTATGTGTATATTTGTATTAGAATTTTAGAGTCCTGGCATGTTTTCCTCTTTACCTCTTTCTTTACTAAGAGATAAGAGATAAGAGAAAAAAATGACAGGAAGGCGCTCCGCTCTCTTAATTTGTTCGTCTACTTCTCTTATTAAAAGAAAGAACATAGTTGCCTCTCTATTTGTAGAAAGAGAGAAGGAAAAGTTAGGAGAGAACAATCTCGTGTCACAGAACGGAACAGAACAGATTGGTCGGAACTCTAGTGGCGACCAATCAAATTCATCAAACAGCTTCGCATTGATTCTGATTCGCTTGGTCTGAAATAAGCCTTATGGTTTGGGTTAATAGCCTATCGTGAGGCCTGGAGGCAAATGCCCATACAAGTAAAGAGCCCACTTGACTAAAAATGGGGACCTAACGCATAGATATATGCCCATTTTTAGTTTCTGCCATTGCTTTGGGCAAGTTTTACCTACTCTAACCCACAATTTTTTTAACCACTTGACTATCTATTTAGTATAGATAGACTGGCTGGTCCAGATAATCGAGGTTCGAATAATCAGTGTACTGTTTTTTTTTTCAAAAGGGGGGTTTTAAGGTATTGATTAAATAATAAAAGCGCAATTAGAACAGCCATCAGAATAATTTATTGAAATCAATTACAAAAAATTATTAACGCAATAGTTTTATGATTGATTGTGAAATTACATTGCAAGATTACAAGGAAGGAAGACAATGAGACTACACCTACTGATTCGTTAAATAATAATAATAAAAAATCTACTCGTGGTGTTTTCAAATTTTTAGTAATGGTGTATCATTTAGCAATAAAAAAACAAACAGTATTCAATCAATTTTTTACAAAATTTACAATTATTGTTCAATTGCTATTTATCATCTAACTGATAAGGTATTTATAAATATACATATTATGTATTTTTGCTTCAACAAGAAATGTAATATAGTTTCCAAAAAAATACACACACACTAAGGTCATCTCCAAACGTAGTGTATTTGCGTATTTGCGGTGAGAAATAATCACATTGGTGTTATTGTTTATTTATACTGTTCTCGGGGGATAATACAGAGTGAAGTGAAACAGATGTATTAGAAAGCAGTCATTGGGAAAGAGATACAGTCTGTTCTGTTCTATTCTGGCTAATTTGTAATTGAGTCTAATAACTAAAAATTCTTTATCTCTTTCCTAACGATTGCTCTCTGATACATCTGTTTCACTTCAATTTGTATTGTACCCGAGACAAATGTACACAAGCAATAATACCAGTTTGATGTTTGTTTATTCTTTCTCAACGCAAATACGCAAGTACACTACGTTTGGAGAGGCCCTAACATTGCGGTATCTATCTGGAAACTTGTAAAAATTGTTGTTTGATAAAAGAAAACCAAACAAACAGTTGCTAAAAGAATTGATAACTTTACTTATATAACTGTGATCGTTTTAAGTACCGTCTGGATTTTTTTTCAAGTACTTGCTATTAAAATAAATGAATCGTTCAAGAAATTATTAGTCAAACAAACTGTACGGATAATGCAAAGACAACAATAATATTTTTCTATCTTTTTATTTCTCAAAATTTCAAATATCATTTTTACGTATTTTCATCCCAAAAAAAACCAGGAGAATTTTAATAATAAATGGCACACTAAAAAAAAATTTCTTCTAATTTATAAACAATATTTGCATTTTCCGTTAGTTCATCACTTTTAAAATTATCAACGTCGTCGTGATCTCTTACCCCTGCCACCATCATCACTAGACGATCTGGATCTACGTCGTCTATTCGATCTGGATCGTGATCGAGAACGTTTATTACTTTTCGAATGATGTTCACTAGATCTTGATCGACGATCTCTTGATCTTGAACGTTGTTTATCTCGTGATCTGGATCGACGTCGACGTCTTCTACTATTACTATGATGTGATGATGATGTTGATCGTGATCGTCTAGATCGTGATAATGATCTGGATCTGGATCGTCGACTTGTATGACGACTTCGCGAATTTGAATTTGTACTATCACGACGATGATGTTGTTGTTGTTGTTGTGATAGTGATTGTTGATGTCTTGATGATGATGATGATGTTGTTGTTGTTGATGGTGATTTTGAGCGTTTTTTTGTTTTCGAGTCATTTTTTCTTGGTGTACGACTACGTCGTGATTTATTTACACCAGTTGTATCAATACTACTACTTCTAGATGATGAATAGCGATGGCGTTTCTTTGAATTACTGCCCGTATAGGGGGTTTTATCATCTGAAGAACTCGATGATGATCTAGTTTTATGATGATGATGGTGATGATGATGATGATGATTTTGTGATTGTTTCCGGGCTGAAACATATAAATGTTGCCAAGTAGGAAATAGATTTCTCATATAATTAAAAAAAAAATCTATTTGCCAAAAAATTGGGCCTTCTATTATTATTATTATCATTATTTTTTGATTAAGTTTCATTTATACCACCCAATATAAAAGTACTTTTGTCGACTGCCCTCAAATGATTTAACAATACTGACCTTGTGTCTTTGCGTCTACCTGTGTTTCATTGCCGTTTGTATCAGGTGTTGATGAACGACTACCATTACCCAAATTTCGGGCTTCAGCTTCTGCTAATTTATTCTCAATCTCTTTTTCAGTCTTGGAAAATTCAGCCTTCTTGCGTTTTATAGAATCCTTTGAAACACAAAATCAATTAAATGTAGCTCTTTGAAACTCCTTGGTCAATATTTACCTTTAATTCAGTATCAGAATCTTTTTGATCCCGTCTTGGACTTCTTCCGTCATCACTCTCATTACTGCTACTGTCTGAATCTCCACCGTAGATCCCCAAACCTGTTATTAATCCAATTGATTAATCTCCAGAAATACGAATTTAAAAAAAAAACCTTCGAAAATATCTTTTTTTTGTCGGGAAAATTAGAATTTTGGCCCAGATGGGATAATGGTCGAGAGAAGAAACAAAAAAAAATAATAAATGTGGACTTTTTGGGGTAGAAAATCATCCTTAACTTACCAAGTTTGGCAGTAACGTTGGCACCGCTGGGTGCAGATACACGTTGATCTGAAGCTGAAGTATTACAACAAAATTATACACAATTAGGTCCATTTTTAATAACCTGTTAACAGTCTTAACACACAGAGCAGTTTTGTAATGAAGACAGCATATAAGCCATCTTCACAACCACACTTTATCATAGAAAAAAATCAAAAACTGATTGAGAGAAATTAATAGAATTAAATTTAAAAAAATATTATTAAAAAAAATCAATAAAGGAAGAACAAAAAAAAAGAATTAAATATTGAAGAATGATAAGTTTTCGAAAAAAACAATTAAACATACGGCTAAACGGAATTTTTATTTGATATTTTACAAGCTGATGCTCTAATGTTGTTGATGAGCAATGTACTACGATACCTTTATTTTTCTTTAGAATTCTTTGTAACTCATCACGACATATCATTTCAATTTCACGATTTGTTACTTTTAATAAAATCTCTGTCATTGTCCGTCTTACGTTCATCATCTAGAATTCAAAGACCAAACAGAAAACTTATATCAGTCTTAAGTTGCATTTTGGAGCAAAAAATTACAATGGAAAAAACAAAACTGAGACAAATATTTGTCCGGATTATAGAGGCTTGTTGAGATGAAATTGTGGACGGATTATAGTACATTTACAGTACACTTATGTGCATATAAAAGAGAACGACTCTTGGGTAAGAAATACTAGTATTTTCGTGCGTATAAGTCAGACTTTCTGTCTCTTAAGAGTAAGAAAGTATGTGAAGCTTAATTGTCTTATGGAGACAGCCCGATTTACATAGGCCCAAAAAAAAACGTTCTCTTTTATATGCACGCAAGTGCACCTACATTATCTAAATAACACGTTCTGATTCATTTGTAATTACATATTGGACACTTTATATAGTCTCACCAATGTCCATTATTGAGTGGTTTTACTATATTTACATTGACGATTCTATTCAATTTTGTTTTCCATTAATCAAATCGTTTATAAAACCCGTCACTCACCTGCTCCTCTGCTGTTAGTTGGACCGGTTCTTGTACTTTAATATCTTGACCATCTTCATCGGAGGATTCACCATCACTTTCCTAATCGATAGGAAACAACAACAACAACAAGAAAACAAATATTCATTACAATAATAACGAGAAAGTTAAGTAATTAGAACGATAACATACAAATTTACTTTTTTGTTGTTCTTTTATTGTCGATTTTAATATTTCTAATGTTTCCTTTTCTGTACGTTTCATTTTTTCATTATACTCTTCACGTTCTTGTTTCTCTTTTTCTTTTTCTAATTGTCGTTGTTTGTCACGTTCCATTTTCTCCAAACCTAATAATTTTACAGAAATAAATACGACGAAACAAAAATTTATATAATAGGTACCTTCTCTAATCCATGCTGGTAATTGCTTTCTTTTATTAGCATCTAGAACTGGCTGTGGTTCCGGTACTGTTGCCTGTACAGGTCGTGGTACATTGACTTTACTAAATCGACGATTATGTGGCTTAACTTGTTGTTGTTGTTGTTGTTTCGAACTACCAGCAACTGTCCAATAACCAGTTGTATAATCGTTATTTTGTCCTGTACTATATCTGAATTCAAACTATTAGTATAATAATATTGTTAATTGATTATTATTTACCCTCCAAATGTAGCATTATCACTATGACCATCTGGTGGTACATTGAATTGATTATAATTACCAGGAGTAGGTAATAGTGGTGGTTTCATCGTTGGTGCCGGTGGTGGTACACCTGTTGGTGGTACCCATGAATTATTCCAATCCCATGTTTGTGTTTGTACATTCCAACTCCATGCATCATTTGCAGCTGATTGTTGATTAGCTGTATTATTATTATTATTATTGATACCTGGTGGTGTTGGTGGTGGTTGTTGTGCTGTAGTACTTGTGGTACCCCAAGAACTTAAACTATCTTCTTTATCATTTTCAACTTCCATTGGTGCTTCACCACCTTCATTCAATGACGACTCTCTCTTGGTTTTTGACTTTTTATTGTGGTGGTGTTGTTGTTGATCGGTAATTACAGGTGGTGGTCCAGCTTCCTTCATTATAATCCATTGTTGGGCTAAAGCAGCCCAATCGACTTGATCATTTGCCATGTTTTGATATGTGGCCGGATTTAAAGGCCATTGTGTGTAATTCTGACATTCCGTTGAATCACTACTCGAATACATTATTATTTTATCAAAAAAAATTACGATAAAGAAACCAAATATAATCTTACTCCATTTAGAAAATAAGCATTGATGTAGGTACAATTAAAAAATTAAATTAATACTGTAATTACTTGGTTTTTTTAATTGACACATAGAAAACTTTGACTGCCGGCATTTGCCAAGGATGATAAACTTTCTATACAGGCTTGCTCAATCCCTATACTGTAATGTTATTCACAAATCAACGGCTTGGGTCCGGCACTGACGTCACAATTTGGCGGTAAATATAATTGGCGCGTTTTCAACATTCGTTTAGTTGGTTTAGTTTTAGGATTTTTGGTTCACTTTTCACTTTTGATGGGATATGGACTGTGTAATGACATCATAATGAAATAAAATGATTCACAATAACTTATTGCACGTCATTTTATAAGCAAAATTTTTATAATTTTGTTGAGCCCTAAAAATCTGAAGAAGTTATTTGGTTTATTAAAATTCATACACTAATTACTTCACATGTGTAATATGAGCCTAACTAACTATAGTGGGTACAAATTCTCATGGACCTGCGCCAATAAACCAAAATTCGTCAAGAATCTGTATACTACTCGTTGCAATAATATTTGTCATCTTCGTGCTGCCGTCGTGCTGGAAGCATTGGTCAATGTTTTTAGGTTATACAGTAAAACACCAGATTTCGTTTGCCACTCTTGAAATTTTGCTCCGCCTTCGCGCAATGAAGGTCCATGAGAGTTTGTACCTACTATACATAGATAAGAACAAAGCTTTCAATAAAATATAAAGACATACTTTGACGTTAAAAAATTCGTAAACATTTTTGTTTACCAATGTTTTTCATTTCCAGTCAAAATTGTGGTGTTAGACTAATTCTAATCATGTTCACATATAATTTTCGTGTGAACCTAGCATAAGATTCGCTTGTGAACGTTGTGAACACAGCATAGGGTCCGACAACTACGTCACACGACGGATATCGCGGATTGAGCAATTCTGTGTAGAGAGTTTATTAACCTTGTTCATTTCCCACTAAATATTGCATGGCAACCAATCTAATAAAAACAAATATTCCTAAAAACTAACCATTACAATTATAGCAACATTGCCATATTTAAAAATCAATCATAACGATTAATAGTAAACAATTACACATTTTTGTAAATAAAATTAGTGTAAATTTGGTAATTGGTTTTCAATAAAATCAACCGCAAATACTGTTTGTTATGTAATTTTTTAGCTCTACTTGTCACAGACGGCTACAATATGGCAACGTCGCATTGCTGCGCTTGCGTACGTGAGATACTATGCAATTAACCAATGGTAACTTCTGTTTGGAGGCGTTTGTTTGGTTTATGATTGGTTGGTTGTTATCAAGGTTATTGTTATCAACTCTTTTTGAATTACTGGACGTTTTTGCTTTAACTTCAAACGAAGATAAAATTAATCAATTTCTGTTCGTTTTATGGAATTTTCGCGAAAATTGAAACATGGACGATTCAAGTGGTAAGTGTGCTTTTGTTGAATAAATTAATTATTCATTTTTCTAACTTTCAATAATTTGTTTTAGGTTATGGTAAGTGTTTCGATAATTCGTATTTTTTTCTGTTTTTTCTATATTTCAAGTATAATTTCGGGTTTAGGTGATATCGTTAACAATTCGTTAAATGAAAGTTTCCAACACATCCGTACAAAAAAGGCCAATATAATATCGTCATCTTCTTCACCATCATCATCATCATCATCATCGAACAGTTCTCCATCACAATCGCCTATCGTTTCTAAACGACCAGTAAAACCTGTACATGACTATGATAAGGACGATAAAGAACAATTATCGGCATCCAAACCAAGTACTTCCGGATTTGTAGCCAAAAAGAATTCTTCAGATTTTCCACAAAAATTAGAGTCATCATTCAATATTAGGTACCGATGGTGAAAATTTTCTATCTACGTCTTGTTATTATTCATTTATTCATTGAATTAATTATTTTTTTTAGAATACTTTACGTGTTGTAAATCTGAAAAACCTCCCCGATCAAGGCCGTTCACTACTCGAGAACCATAAACGATTGAAATCGGTATTTGAAAACGCTAAAATGGTGTTAGAATCAATGGTCATAAATGAAGAAGAAGCAGAAGCAGCACCTGTGTCCAATTTAGTTCCAATCTCATGAAATCAAATTAATTCTGTTGTAAATACTGTTCAACTTCGGACTTTCGGAAAAAAAGGTAAAATTATACAATAAATTCTAAAATATTAATTATAATATGTATGTTTGAATCAGGTATTGCTACCTTCAAAGAAGAGAAAGCTTTAACAAGTGATCTAAATTCTATTAGATCAATTAAAATGACCAAGTTTGACAATTGTTAGTAATGCATGTGGAACATTATGGAATCTATCAGCAAAATGTCAAATTGATCAAAAAATATTATGGAAAATGGGTGCACCAGCTATGTTACGTAGTTTAAATTAATCGAAAAATAAAATCATTGCAATGGGTTCAAGTGCTGCACTCAAAAATTTATTAAGTGCTAAACCATCACAAACAATACTACCACAAATGGATTCAACAGCTTTAGCAATGGATTTACCAGTTGTACCAACATTAGGTGTACGAAAACAGAAAGCATTAATGCAAGATCTTGATCATACCTTATCAGAGACTTATGAAAATATTGAAAAGGATTCACCTGTAAAACTGTCCATAAAAGATCAACCTACAACAAATGATTTTATACAAAAATCACATAAAAATAAATACATATACACCACCACCATCACAACAACAACAACAACTTAATTATTTCATTTGTGAAACAACAATGAAAAATGATTACAGTAGTTTGAGTAGTGAACCATCAAGTAGTAAAGCAAGTGATGATGCCAATTATAAACCAACAAGAATATTGCAGAATTCTGGTAGCACAAGTTTGCCATATGTTGATGTCACTAAACAGCAAAGTAAAATTGCTGCACCTGTACGTCGACAACAACAACAACAACAACATAATGAACGAATATTAATAAAAAATAAACCAAAGAATGTTGCCAAAAGTTTGTCTTCCGTCGTTTCAGTGGAAACTAGTAAAGATTATAAAAATGAATTGGACCAAATTGCTGATTATAGTTCAGTTAATTCATCTAGTTCAAGTTCAGTTGACAATGATCGACAAAAACGTTTAGAAAATGGTGCAAATTCAGATGGAAAAGATCGTTGTTCAATTGAAGATATTTCAGATACTGATGCTGTATCTATTGACGGTCCTGAAGTTACACCAAAGAAAATTAGAAATCTATTATAAACAAACACATGACATCAAAACAAAGTAGAAATTTCGCTAGAGATCGTTACAAAACTTATACAATTGCTGCTGAAATGGCAATGAAAGAAGAAGAAGAAAAACCTGAACAACAAGATTCAACATTAGACGATTTTAAAACTGTTGAAGGTTTCTCTGAAAATTATCAATCAATTGATGTTGATGATAGTGAAACAACTTATGTTTCACCTACATATAGTATTGATAAAAATTCATCGGTAATTAATCGATCTCAAAATGTATTCGTTGATGTTGGATCAGATACGTCAGGAAATGCTTCAGTACAACAGAGTCCTGTTCGAAGTAAATTAAGTATTCGACGAAATTTTATGCAAAAACGATTAGAAAATAAAGAACGTTTCAAAACACAAACACTAACTGAAGCAAGTTTTTCACCATCATCAGCATCGACACCATTAAGTGGAGATATGGATTTATATTTTCTGATACAAAAAGAAGCAAATTTGGTTTTAAAAACATTGAAAGAAGCTAAAACCAGTCATAATTCACAATCAGATGCAATTACAAATAAATTATATCGTTACAAAATCTGAAAATGCTATTCGACATGTGATATTTGTCCATCGTGTTCATTTACAATTAGTTAGAATATCATCAATATTATTATTATTAGTGTTTTTTATTTGTTGCAATACGACGTGCCTGTTCCCTTTTCGTTTTTTTTTTAATAATAATTGAAATAAATTTCTACTTTTTTTTAATTCTCAGAGATTTTACTTAGATTCCCACAAGTCTGTCAGTCAGAAGTTGTTTGTGAAGCTAATTGTTCGTTGATTACTGTTTATTAACTGTTATTAGTGATGGTTTGTGGTCACTGATTAAGACAGTCCATCGTTTTGGGGGGTAAGTATTGTTGATATTTGTATTCTTATCAGTGATTACATGTGAGCATCAAACAATGGTTACAATGTTGCCCTTACTGTAGGCTATTCCCCATAGGGATGATGAGCTTTGAATATTATCAGGGATTTCAATTACACCCTGTATACGTTACATCTATCTGTAACAGGTGTGCCAAATTTTTCAAGTCAATATTTCCTATTACTGGTCTAATCAACGACTAAAGTCCTTCATTTGCGTCTTATACTGATTTGAAATAATTCAGTATAAAGCCTCCTCCTTTGTATCAATTCGATTTTTCAATATTAAGTTTTATAAAGTTTTGTTTATGAAAAAAAAAAAACAGTCATCATTAGGTGTCCCAGTAAATCCGTCCCCCATATCGCGCTCTCCAACTATCGCTTCTACACACATTATGATAATTTAGTAAATGTTTTGTTGTTGTACACCTGTAGAGCAATTGATAACTGATTAATCAATAATTATTGTTAGAATAATTATAGAAATTATATCATCAGAGTGACTTGACAAAAGTTTGTTTGTATTGATATCACAACAAACGAGAAAAGCAATTATCCTCCTACCAACACTAGTCAACAGTATAGTATTACTAGACATACGTTACAGTTTTGTGGTGCATAAGAAATTGCAGCTTTATAAACAAGAAACACAATGGTAAATCGTTGTAAAAGTTATAAATGTTTAGCTGGAAAGACTGCCATCATTACAGGAGCTAATACTGGTAGAATTTTTATTTAATTTTTTTGGTTTTTGTGTTTCTTGTTGATTATCTTTGTTTAGGTATTGGTTATACTACAGCTTTAGAATTGGCAAAACGTGGTTGTCGTGTAATTCTAGCATGTCGAAATCCAACTAGAGGCCAACAAGCATGCGACGAAATCATCAAATTAACACATAATCGACAAGTGATTCTTCAAGTTCTCAATCTAGAATCATTACAATCAGTCCGTGAATTTGCTCAAGAAATTTTACGAACAGAAGATCATCTTGATTTATTAATTAATAATGCTGGTGCATTAAATCTACCAAATAAAATCACCGATGATGGTTTACAATTAGAGATGCAAGTGAATTATTTCTCGCACTTTCTGCTCACACTTTTATTATTGGATCTTTTAAAGAGATCTGGTGCAAGTCGTATAATAAATGTTTCATCAAAAGCTGCAAGTTTGGCTGGTCCATTGGATGTGAATAATTTGAATAGTTTTCCTGGCAATATACGATTATATGCTAAAACAAAACTATGTAATATTCTATTTAGTGTTGAATTAGCTCGACGATTAGATGGTACTGATGTGACAACATATTCTCTACATCCTGGTACTGTCCATACAGATGCACAGAAGAGTATCTCGAAATTGTTTCATTTTTTTACTTCGTACTTTTTTTTGGTAAGTTCTTATTGAAAAAATGTTCAGTTCTTTTTATTGTTTTTCTATATAGAGTCCTGAAGATGGTGCTCAAACAACTTTATATGTAGCCCTTAAAGATGGTATTGAACAATATAATGGTGGATTTTTTGAGAACTGCAAGGTCGTGAATCATTACAGTAATGTTAATGAAGACATTGCAAAATTATTGTGGAAAAAATCAGAAGAAATGGTTGGGTTAAAACATGTAGTTACACAAGTTGAACAATTGTAAACACAAATTTAAAACTCTGTTACATAATCAGACAATTTGTCCTTTTCAATTAATAAATTGCATAACTTTGTTTTTGTTTTAAGAGTGGTAATAATTTAAAATTCCTGCCAATTCAATCTAGGTAACCAAATATACATGTGTGTACGCGTCCGCTATCAAGAATTTTTGAAAGCATTGTCTGACGACTAGACAAATTTTTTCGTATTTGTGTTGGTCATCCTGATTTTTGACAGCAATGTCAACTGTTGTTGATAATTTTGATAAAAAGTAATTTTTACATATTTGCGTGTCTGTTTACTTAAAAGTATGAATGGATTATTATAAGAAAATAATCAAAATATTTTGTTTTCCAGTAGATAGTAATTGTAATATTACTGTATTAGAATAAAGTCATCCTAACCTCAAATCAAATGGCCCGGCCACGAAGGAATCCAGGACAATCTGATATTAAACAAGATAAAGGCAGTAGTAGTAGTAATGGTAGTAATTCAGTTAATAATCAATCAAAAAGACCAATGAGTCTATTCTCATATTGGAAACAAGTTATTGGTTGTATAGTCTTAGGTATAGCTGTATGTTTTGGTTATATGGGCTATTTAGAAACTAGAGTTAATACACCATTTGATGATAAAAAAGTAATGTTTATCAATGAATACAGTAGAGTATCGATTATCCGGACTGCTTCCAAATAGCCAACATTTCCGGATAACGGTACTGGTACACTACCATTCAAATGATTCCGGATCATCGATGCTGTACTATAATTACGACTAATATTAATTGAATCAATTTTAGATGGTTATTCGAAGTGGTTTAGATATACCTGAACAGTTCTGGGGCTCATATAGACCGAATTTATATTTTGGATTGAAAACTAGAGATCCATCATCACTTGTAACTGGATTAATGTGGTATTTTCCGAAACGTTTACGTCCAGGTGGTGATGGAATCAGGTATTTGTCTTTGTTGTCCAATATTAAAATCATTGAAACAAGGTTTTTTTCTTTAAGGCATTGGTGTGAACAAAGTGACGGTTTAGAAAAATACGGTTGGCTTCAGCATGATGGTAGTAGTTTTGGAGTCCAGGAAATCATTGATGGTTCATTTATTTTAAATACGTCATTTGTTAAACGATTAGGTGGTTCACATGGGGGTGATTGGACAGCTCGGATATCTGTTGATTATAAAGTTAGTCTTCGGAATTTTCGTATTTTATAATATGCTGAGACAAGGTGTTTTTGTAGGCCTCTGTAAAAAACTTGAATGAAGAAGTTTCATTATTATGGTATACAGCATTAGATGAGGAAACCAAAGGTACAATTTCACCAACAAATTCAGCAACGAAATTAACAGGAATTAAAGGAGAAACTGCAGCATTAGGCGAATTTACAATTAAATTAACGAATCATTCCGGTGTTTTACTACATGAATCATTTCTTAGTACAGTAGCACCAGGTTTACATCTATTAAGAGAAACTGTTGTATCGTCATTGAGATTAGCTCAAGATAAACCAACATCACCAAAAAGAGTTGTTTTAGGTGGTGAATTACTTACACAAGCCGGTGGAGGAAAAGTTGGTCTTAAAAAAATAAATTTATAAAAAAAATCAATTTTATTTTGAATTTGTAGGTAGAACCGAATTTTGTTGCCGTTCAACTAACAGGAAGAGTTCCATTTACAATAGATGTGGTCTTTGAATCTGGTAGTTTTGGTACAAGACAAGATACACTAGTTGGTGATACTTATACGAAAGCTTTAGCATGGCATCAAACTAGATTTGTACAACGTTTTGACGATACTTTTGCTTTAAAGAGTCGAGGATATACACAGAAAGAGATCAATTTTGCACAAGCTGCACTCAGTAATATGTTAGGTGGGATTGGATATTTTTTTGGTACTTCACAAGTTCAAAGTGTTTATACTAAAGAACCGGTACATTATTGGAGAGCACCATTATATACGGCAGTACCATCACGTAGTTTCTTTCCACGCGGTTTTCTATGGGATGAAGGTTTTCATGGTTTATTGATATCAACATGGGATATTGATGTTGAATTAGATATTATCAGTCATTGGTTTGATTTAATGAATGTTGAAGGTTGGATTCCACGTGAACAGATACTTGGTAGTGAAGCATTAGCAAAAATACCACCAGAATTTATTGTACAACGTAATACTAATGCAAATCCACCAACGTTTTTCTTAACACTACAATCGATATTACGTAAATATTATGATAAATTAACTGATGGTCGTCTAGCAACTCTGGAACGGTTATATCCACGTTTACAAGCTTGGTTCCATTGGTTCAATACAACACAAAAAGGACCATTACCAGGTACATATCGTTGGCGTGGTCGTGATCCGACAACAAATCGTGAATTGAATCCGAAAACATTAACATCCGGTCTTGATGATTATCCACGTGCTTCACATCCAACTGATAAAGAATATCATATTGATTTATATTGTTGGATAGCAATAGCAGCTGAGACTTTAGCAAAACTAGCAACATTACTTGATCGTGATGGTTATAAATATGAACAAACATCTGAATATTTACGTAATAATGTATTAATGGATAATTTACATTGGTCAAATTATGCATCAAGATATAGTGATTATGGTTATCATACAGATTCGGTTAAATTAAAACGACCAAAACCATTACCAAGATCACAAAATCAAAATCTTGAAATGGTACGTGTTACATTAAAAAATCCTGAATATCGTCTAGTTGATTCAACATTCGGTTATGTTAGTTTATTTCCATTTCTATTACAATTAATTGAACCGGATTCATTGAAATTAAATCAAATATTAGATGATCTACATAATCCAGATTTATTATGGACAAATTATGGATTACGATCATTATCAAAGAATTCACCATTATATATGAAACGAAATACCGAACATGATCCACCGTATTGGCGTGGACAAATATGGATTAATATTAATTTTTTGGCTGTACGTGCATTAAATTATTATTCAACAATTGATGGACCGTATCGTAATAAAGCTGAGAAATTATATCGGGAATTACGTGAGAATATTATTAAAAATATTATGAAACAATATTTTCAAACTGGCTATATATGGGAACAATATAATGATGAAACTGGAGAAGGTAGTGGATGTCGACCATTTACTGGATGGACGGCTTTGGTTGTGTTACTTATGGGTGAACAGTACTGATTTAGTTTTTGTTTTTAAGCAATAATTTTATTCCACAAATTGTGATCGATTTTAGTCAATTAAATTGATTAATTTTAAATCAATTCCTTTCAATTTCAACATTTATACAAATATAAAATAATAAATTAAACAACTAAAATAAATGCAAGACCAGATAATTCAGTACAATGGAGAAGAAAACAATCAATAATTAACTTAACAAATCCATTATATCGTCTTTTGATAATGCGTTATTATTATTGGAATTATTATTCAACGGTATAGAACTCGACGGTAATAACGGTTTCTGTGTAATCATTTGATTCATGCTGATTTTATTTGAATTAATAGAATTCGTTGGTAATAAATTACCACCAAAACCACCCCAATTATTCCCCATCATATTATTATTATTTCCACGAGGAGTCATCGGATTATTAGCCCAGGAATGTTGCATGATTGGACTTGTATTATTATTATTATTATTATTATTACTGGACACAAATCCTGGATTGGGTTTAAATACTGGCGTTGTAGATTGTGGTGGTGATGGAAAATTCGTAATATTTCCAAAACTATTTGTCTTCATTGGATTATTGTTCGACGACAGGTTTGTTAAATTCGAAGTTGTAAATTCATCAATCAATGATGATGTTAAATCTTTTACAGGAGAAGTTATTGTTGGAGTTACACTTTTTGCCGGTTGTAGAGATAATTGATTTTGGAAAACTTTAATACTATCTTGTTGACGAGCAATTTTCTGTTTTTCTTCTAAACTCATTGATCCACCACTACCGCCACTATTATTGCCGCCAATAAACGAATCTAAACCTAATCCAGAAAATGCCTTATCTAATTCTATTGGTTTGCTAACACCAGGATTCAATGTTGTAATATTTGGCATTGTTGCCGCCAAAACTTTCTGTTCATCTTTAACTTGATTCAATTGTTCCAATTTAGTTCGATGTTCAGTTTCAACAAGTTGAAACATTTCTTTAACTAATGTTACAAGTGCATTAAATTGATTCAATGTTAAACCATTTTCAATACATAAAGGCATTAGAAATGGTAAAATTCTTGTCGCTATCACTTCTTTACTTATACCTAATTTTTTATGATTCATTGCCAATTTATAAATACCAAGAATACCCATTAATACGGCCGGTTCTCGTGATGGTATCTGTGGTAAAAATGGTAAAATCTCATCCAATACTAACCATTTATCTAAATGTTCTAATAAACGACCAATACACAAAAGACAATTTACACGAACTGAGAGTGTTGTTGTTGATAGACATAGACGTTTTATACGTGGCAATAGACTATTTTTTACATTGGAATGATCTAGAAGACCAGCAAATGTTGGCAGAACTGATAGGCAAAGTTCATGGATTTGTGGTGTGTCTGAATCTAGACCACGATACAACATTGGTAGAACGTGTTGTTGAATGTCTTCAGCTGGTGTTAATTTCAGCAAGAGTTCCATGCGTTGCAACATAATCAACAGGATCTGAAAAAATTATTAGACAATATAGACTGAAAGAAAGAACCCGATAGGACGTGAATTTTTACCTGTACAGGTTCCATCAGTTTCATTACAGGCTTCAAATGTGGCAAAATATATGCACAAAATTCATTTTTCGTACATTCCTGTGCTATATCCAATATACTTGGTAGTATGAATGGTATCATAGCTGGTTGGTTTAAATCACGTACTAAACATGCCAGAACCCGTTGTACTTTAACACGTTGTGGTAATTTTGGTAAAGCTTCCGGTAAACCTTTATAGAATTGTGATTTCTGTAGATTATCCCATTGAAGTAATGAATCTAAATAGGTCAAAGTTTTCACACCGACATCATCAAAATAGGGAATCTACAAATTTCGATTTTTAGTATTTTAAAAGAAGAAACAAATACAATTCAAATACTTTAACAAATTGATGGGCATCTGGACGAACTTCTGGTGTAACATTTAATAATAATTTAACATATTCTCGTAACGCTTCTGGTACACATTGTAATTTGCCGGTATTTAAATTCTTTAATTGTTGACATTTTGATTTAAATTGTTGAATATCTTTAACGTCAAATAAGACTTGATAGCCTGGTGAATGTAAAACATGCGCCAACATTCCAATAGAAAACATATCACTAGCTGGACCATTCGTTTGACTGATAATACATTCTGGTGCTAAATAGTTTAAATTCGGTTGACAAACGGCTGGTAATGTTGGTGAATAGTTTTCATGTGGATAGAATGGTTGTGTATTTGGTGTTGATGTATTATGTATACAAAAATCTAAGCCAAAAATTTTCCAAGCGCCCTGTCTATTCAAAATTATACTTTCTGGACAGATATTCCGATGTATCATTTTAACATCATTATGAAGAAATGCTAAACCTTCACTAATTTGTAATAAACCATATTTTATTTCAATATCGAATAGTTTATAATCGGACAAATTAGCTGGTTGTGGCATATTTGTTGTTTTACCCAAAATATTTGCTAAACTTGCAAATACTGGTTCAGTAGCAAATGCTAGACTTTCACGACTTTCTTCTAATGGATGTTGTACAGTTAGGATTTGTGGATGACGGATTTTCGTTAATTGTGTTATACCACGACGTAATGTTTCCAAGATTATTTCACGATCGGTTTTTGACCATTTTTCTAATTGGCGTTTTTCAAAAACGAAAATTGATGCTCCTTGTTTTGTTGAACGTTTACTGCCTTGGTAAATCTTCCATAATAAACCTATTATATTATATTTTTGATTAATTTTTCGTTTTAAATAATTATAGTTCAAGGAAAATGTACCTGGACCTGCAGAAGCTATATGTGTGGTTGCATCAAATTCTCGAGTTACAGGATTTCCCGGCAATACGCCTGATAACTGGGAAACTGTACTGCTAACTGATATACTCACTTGTGAATAAATTTTATTAAATACTTCCATTTTTTGTTTTTTATTTAATTAAAAAGAAAATTCTTGGAAAACACCTTGTTCATTTGTGTTTAACACTTGACATTTGTTTGACAATTTTGACATTTATGTGACGTTTCACAAATGCGTATAATTGTAGCTCGAAAATATTCAAAGTTTTAAATAAAGGCCTGTGCAGATCTGATATATCGTTGGCGTTAAGTAAAATACGGGGGGCGGTGAAAAAGTTTTAGTCGCTAATTCTAGCAGATAACTACTAATTAATAGATAACTGTCTGTTGTATTGATTAATTGTTAACAGCAGTGTTTCTCAACCGGTGTGTCGTGGTCATAGATCAGGTATGGCGCGAAATTTAATTGGAATTACAAGTTTTAAAATAACATAAAATTAGTGCTTTTTACTAACAACTGACTTCCGTTTACTTAATTACACAGAGCCGGACTGGCTTACCTTGGCCCCAAAGAGAATTTATAAGAGAAGAAGTTACCTCTTCAGCTGACGGTCAAAAAAAAATCCCCGCTGTCCGGACCGGCACTGGTTACAAAGCTGTTACATTGAATTGAAACGTTACGACACAATAGTACAAAACACGTAAGTACAGGTTTTTGATAACGACGATACATTCGAAATAAAGTTGCATAATGCCCTTTGTTGTTACATCAACGAGTCAACAACAAAAATTTTCTAATCTGTCTAATAGTCAGTGGAGATCAGTATGTATTGTGAGACAATTAGTGCAAGTGTGGGGGTGAAATTATTACTAAATCGTAAAAGTTATCAATGTGAAGTGTTTTAAGGTAAAGTGTTTTAACGGTTGTGTTTTCTAAATGGACCACTACCACCCACCATCGATGATCAGCTTTGGGGGACTGCACAACCTTATCGAAGAGGTTCAACAAAAGGGTACGTGTTACAGCCGTTACAGCACACCGTGGTTATAGATTTTGTTTTTAAAATTGTTTTTTTTTCCTTTTTTGAATTACAGTAAGACTGGGCAGCGTGGGATAAGGAAAGATGACATTAATCCATGAAGCCCTAAGTAGTAAGTCTTTTTCCTTTCTTCTCTTCTCATATATAACTTTCGATAAGGGCAGAGCCATTAATTCCTAACAATATGATAATAAAGATATTTAGCTCCATTAGCTGCTAAAAAAGGTTAACTTTTATATTTATTTCCATTCAGTAACAAAAGATGAATTTATTGGTAGTCCCATTTATGGACAAATGTAGACCTCTAACAGAACAAAAACTAGATAAAAGCGAGAAATATCGAAGTATGATAATAATCAGAAAATTGCTTTATACACCATTAAACCAATAAAAAAGCTTTTAGATGCAATTTCTTGATACAAACCTCAATAATCCACATATAAAAGTCGACAAATATACCTGTAGGTTCATTTATAAATTGTTTTTATTGAATAGATAACATAAAGATGTACGCAATTTTTCGTAGTGTTGCACAACAGGCAAGTGTTCACGGTTTACGTTTTGTTGCTTTACCAAAATCATATCTTTTTGAAAGGTTCGTAGTGTTCAAATTAATCAATTTTCTTATTAATTCAATGATAATTTTCCAACTAACTATAGAATATTTTGGCTTATCACAATTACAATAGCAATTCTCGGCTCTATTGCCATTTCGTATTCAAATTGGACAAGATATCTGGCAGCACCAACGGTGGTTTCATTACAGAAAGATTTCCGAAATTGGGAAAATCCATTTCCTGCAGCTACTGGCTGTTTCTTAAAGAAAACCGATAGAAATCATGCTACACAATATATTTTCGAGTATTAAAAATTATTGTGTTTTAGAAATTTTCCATAGGGGCTGTAATTAGTAAATTTGTTTTTAAATTCTAGTACATGGGGTGTTAATTCAACAGATTCATCGTACAATTATTATATGGATTTTATTGAAACGGTTGCTAATATCTCGTTTTATAATCTGGGTGATTTTTCTCGATTCCGTAATGATACGACTTTATCATTTGTGAATATGACACACCTGGCGATTAAAGTAATGTGAAGGTCTACGATCGTAGTAGTAGTATTGAGTGCAACACGTGCAAAAACCACATTTGTCACCACACTTGACGTGGTTGTGCAGCTCTCGACTTCATCTGGGGTTGCAATTTCCATGTCTCGTGTGGCAAATACGTACTTCCTGCACTTGTTCCACAAATCACTATTATATTAGAGATTAAACTCATCAATCTTTATTAGGTACATCCGAAAATATCAGGTACTTTAGTAACATTTGATACAAAACGACGTACAAAATGGACATTAATTATGACTGAAATGGGTATTTGTTTCTCGTTGAATACAAAATTTGCACGTTTCTTTTCATTAAAGTAAACGATATTGTATTTCTGATTAGATTTTCGAATATTTTTTAAATTTTAATTAATGTTGTAGTCATGATAAGGATTCAATGGAAATTGAAAATCAAAGAATTTTACGTTGCCATTATTTGAATGGATTATGTTATGCTAGATACGATTCTGATCCTTTGCTTCCACTTAAGGTTTGTAACCCAAATACAGTAGGGCGTCGATCATCCGGTCGTTCCTGAACAATAATAACTATCTTCCAGATAATCGACGTTCCCACTGGCAGATCTATTCTACAGCTAAGCTTCAGGACGTTCAACTGAAGAATGCTCCTAAAGCTTAAGCTGCGGGCTCCCAAATACCTATTTCGATCCACCACTGGATTAAATTGACGATTGTTAATTATAATTAAATATTTTTCCAGTATTATATTCATTCATATTTAGATGTTCTACATACATCAATTGAACCACCATTAGTAGTTCATGAAAGTGAAGAATTAGAAATTAATTATCGTATGCAAGAAACGGAATCATCGAAAGCTTTAAGAGACTTGATGCCATCACAAAGACGTTGCCGTTTTGATGATGAACCAATATCACCGGAAATTCCTGTATACAGTACAAGTATTTGTTATATAATTTGTCGATATAAATTAGCATTGAAATTATGTGGATGTCGACCATTCTTTTATCATAATTTTGGTAAAATATACACACAAAGTGGGCATAAATTAACGAGGATCTCTTATTTAGTTGATATTATTATTCCAAGACCAGAAGAACCAAATTAATGCACATTTTCGCGAGTCTATTGCGCACTCTTGCTCAAAGATCTTCTTAGCTTGAACGGGTAATATCTCTATATTATCGATAATACCAACATAAAGAAACTCCCTCAATAATTATTGCTCACTGTATCAAAGAAAGATTACTATAAATAATTCATTTAGGTGGAAAATTATGCGATATTGAAGGTTTAGTTTGTTTATCGAAATATGTTAAGAACCTAACAGCTTCACCATCTCAATTAGGATGCCATTGTGTCCAACCTTGTAATTTGGTCATGTATTTCCCTCAAATTCCAAAAATAACTAAATGGTACTAAAATTTAAACACTATCATTTTCCTTTTTTAACACAATTTTTAATAGGGAAAATGGATATTTCGATCAAAGAATCACTTTCCGTTGGGGATTATTACCACCAACCACTAAATTTCATAGGAATATTTTATTTGGATTTCAAGATTTAGTTGGTGAGTGATAACATTTTATACTAAAAATTGAGAAATTTATACTAAAATTATTTGTAGTTTCATTTGGTGGAGCTTTATCTTTATGTTTAGGTGTCAGTTTTATCACTTTAATAGAAATTGTCTTTTTAATTGTGGAAAACTATTATTTATACGTTAAAAATTCCAAACAAAACCAGAATCGTATTAGAAAAGTTAGACCACTTGAAAATAGACAATTGAAATAAGGTAGCCTCACCAAAAACAAAAAAAAAACATTGTTAAACTTTTAAGATTTTTATTGTTGATAAGTTATTGTATTTTAATGAATAAAGATTTTATCGCACTCGTGCAAATTGGAAACAATCTTCTAGTACTACAGTATGTAATTATTTTTGCACACCTAATAGCCTAGATATGCAGCAGAGTTAATCATGATTAGCGGTCGCTCAACGTATTTGATATTCTTGACTGTCCTATCTCAGATATATAAGTTAATACTGTCTACACGTGAGCCGTAGTTTGCTTAATCATGATTAAACCCTGTCGTGTATCTAGGCTCTTAGCTTTTAAAGAAAACTACTGATGGAAATAATTCAGTCGAGAGATTGATTGAGCACGCAAAATATAATCAATAAATTGTATTGAAGTTAAAATCAGTATTTCATTATAACTACTTTATTGAACTATTGTTGGCTGTATTAAAAAAAAAATAGTGAATATGCGATACAAATTTCGCGCCGTTAAGTTGTGTTGTGGCCGCCTTGCTATCAGATGGCGTACGGATCGATCAGTAACACTGATACGGCCCTTCTGTTAGGTACCACTGCTCGGAGTTGTCATGCAAGACGGAGCGTGTGCAGTCAAATCGACCAACTTGTTTGACATGAACACAGTCAATTCGTTGAGTTGATTTCTCTATTCGTATTCTATCTTGTGGGTGTATTTCAAGCTTGTAATCCGTTTTATTAAATGAAATATCTGTGACTCTATTATATACGTTTTTGTTTTACTCGAGAAGTAAAAGTAATGTGTGTTACTTTGACCCCGTAAAAACCTATAACTGACGACAAACAAAACGGCGAATAAGCTGGAGAGCGTCTGTGTCACTTCCGCTGCGCTCTGTTCAATTTTACAAATCAAGTGTTTGCGAGTGGATTTCACGTTTTCGTTCAGCCAGTTTATTAATGAAATTTTACAGAAATGAGTATGACCGATATCAGATTAATGTCACGGGATTTCATAACAGAATTTATTGATTTATATCGACAGAATGAATGTTTATGGAAAATCAAATCGAAAGAATATTTTGATCGAATTAAAAAAGATGCTGCTTATAAGATTTTAATTGATAAATTAAGAGAAATTGATCCGTTAGCAACTAGAGATTCGGTAACGAAGAAAATTAATTCATTAAGAACGTGTTTCCGAAAGGAATTGAAAAAATATGTTGCATCAAGAAAAACGGCTAATAGTAATGATGAAATTTATAAACCTAATTTATGGTATTTCGATCAATTGCTTTTCTTGACTGAATATAAAGTACCGAAACAAGAACGTAAAGATAATTCAGAAGACAGCATTGCCAGTGTAGGAGAGGTATGTTTCTTTCAGATAAGCAAACTGTTTGGGCAACCGGACAAGGTTGCACAAACGTTTGTAACGTGTGCGCTTCAATTTGTACAAACTAACTCATTAATTTAGTAGACATCATGTAGTTATTAATTATTCAACAGTCGAATGTAGCCTGATTGTGAGTAGGCCTTAGGGCCATTATAGCATTTGAAATTCTTTTTAGTGGATGTGTAATTTGAATTTGAAAATTGCCAGTGCAGTCCAAAGTCTTTTCCGATTTTAGCAACAGTTCTATACAACCAAATTAACCATTTAGTCCTTTTTTCTTACAGTTGGAACAGAACAATGTTAATGAAAGTTACAATTCGGGTTTTCTCGAGAATGAACTGTCTATACCAACAAGTGAAGACTCCCGATCTTCACCATTCAGAATAACTCCACAGCCCATAACGGCAAGTACTTCCTTTAGAACAGCCAAAAAAAGAAAGACTCATCATACTGAGGATGTATTAGACGTAACACCAATTACTGTACCATCGCAGTCTCGAGTGTCAGCAAAATATGCTTCATTGGGCAATTATATTGCCGAAGAATTACAGGATCTTCCATTTGAAATGGCAATTTTCTGTAAGAAACTTATTAATGAAGCAATTTATCAAGCTCAACTAGGAAACTTAACGGAACATTCAAGAATAGTAAATACATACGTATAGGGATGTATGGTGTTTTCAGTAGTTTTATGTCCGGTTGCACCATTCTTTGTCATAATTTAACAGCGTGCTAAATATTTGAGGATATATCTGTTAAATTTTAACAGAGACTGGTGCAATCGGATATTAATGTCCGTTTCCAAATTGTTTGCAATTGGTTGCTTGTCTTTTTCAAGTTACGTAATTGGCATGTTTGCTGACAAATTTTCTTTCAGTCATTTATCTTTTTAAAAAGTTATTTACAATTAGACAAATGATTAATGAACTGTTTAGTACGAAATTTAACAAAGTCTACCAATGTTTGTCATATAACAACGGTTATAACGAACTAATTCTTCGGGGATCGCATGGAATACGTTATAACTGGGTATTACTGTATGCGAAAAATGAGTATCTGGGAAAAAGAGTTTAGTGGGCCAGTACTCATTATGATTAGCATTTATCTTTCCATTAAAATGATTTAAAGTATTATTATTAGGAACTGCCACTGTATTTGTTCATATTTCTTGGAATATGT
Organism: Iselma pallidipennis; assembly: GCA_037464855.1. Classification (NCBI taxonomy): domain Eukaryota; kingdom Metazoa; phylum Arthropoda; class Insecta; order Coleoptera; family Meloidae; genus Iselma; species Iselma pallidipennis. The sequence goes on along the minus strand of JAZBHA010000223.1, from coordinate 5,719 downwards.
TATAATTTTGATTTTTATAATAAATATTTATAATAATTTTCGAAATGTTATGAGATTTTTCGTAAATACTCATTTTTTATTTATTTTTATTTGATTATACCCACATTTAATGCGAAATTTTGAATATTTTAAGGTATTTTCCTAAAAGTTCCTATTACGATAATAATTATTAATTAATATAATAGCAAGGTCGTACGGTTTTATTTTTCCTTCACAAAAAAAAATAGAATTTTATTTCGTATTAAATAAGAATAGTTTTAATCTCTTTTTGATTTATGGTTCCAAAAGGATCTTTTTAACGTATTAAAATGAAAAAAAAACACCTACACATCCTGTTACATTTATTTATTTTTATAATTTATGATAATGCATCTTAAACATTCGTAACGATTCGAGGAGGTTTTCTTTTATCAGTTTTCGTAAGATTACTAAAATGATCACAGTTTAGTTGATTAGCACGTTGTATCAATTCTTTTCTCATTCTTCGATCTCTAAAAAATGATTATATATTATTGAATAATTAATCGTAAAATTGGACTGATTAGAAATATTACTTTTTATGTATTTTATATGCATAAACAACTACAATGATAACAGTGATAGCAACAATTACCGTAACAAATAATCCTGAGATTGAATGGAACAAGAAAAAGCGTTCAGCTTCATTTTCAATGAATTCTAAAAAAAAACAATATATTTTGTTCTAAAGATAACTTGCATCTGAAGTGGCTGATTCTAGTTACTTTGAAAAAAAGTTTTATTCGAAGTGGAAAGTGGAAATAAAGATATCTCTAAAATTGCCACTTATTGGGCCAGTTCCACAATCAACTTTAAATTGACTTTTATTTTTAGGATCACTTTAACAACAACTGTCGTTTCCATAATGCAACTTAAGGGCGCTATCGGCACTTTATGTTAAATCAGCAGGTTGTTCCTAAACGATACACTATATAAAAGGGATGAATATAAATGTATGGTTGGTGGGCCAAGAACTTGCCAGTCCGGCACTGACCGGTACTGCATATTCAAATACAGTAGAGAGTCGGTTATCCGGAACAAAAATTAATTAACCTTCTCCGGATAGCTAAATCGAATATAGGGTAAGATTGAACAGAATCATTAATCATAGTCTAATTTTTCACATACTCTTATGACATTGCTAAAATTTATTAGCAACTAAAAAAGAAACCTATCAAAAAGATTATCATGTGGGACGTAATAATATAAATAACGAAACTGAAAACACTAACAATAAGTGGGTTGGAGTTTGTATTTTTGGCTCCAGCTAGTCGAATGACTTCGGATAACTGATGTTTCTGAATTTTACAGACTTGCGGATAATTGACGCTCTACTGTACAACTCATTGACATGGAAACGATTTGATTTGATTAATTGGTTCATTTTTCTTTTTTCTATGAAGTCCTTTTTTTCCTTAAAACTAGCTTAAGATGAGGAAATTTTGTAGAAGAAACACCCTTAATCGTCTCTATTCTAATAGTATTAATGTTCCACTTGCTGTTAGCGACAGTATGAACCATTATGAAGGAAATTTTGTTTAGAAAACATTAAATTGGAATTGGCGAAGCTCAATTTACGCTAAACTGCTCACGAATTAGATTTTTTATGAACTATTTGTGCGAAATAGGGTGTCCGTGTAATAACGAAAAATCAAATGAAATTAACTAACGGCATAAACTGCTGCCTGTTGGACTAAATAGCAAGAAAAAAAACTGAATTTTTTTCTAAAATATTACTGCACATCGATATGTTTTAGAAAGAAGTCTATTGCAGTAGAAACTGCAACTGAAAACTGCAACTGCAAACTGACCTAACTGATGCATAGTTTTAACAATTTTTGTAAAAAGAATCAGCCATTTCAATGCAATAATTCTTGTATAAGTCACATTTTTTAATTACCCAAATATTTATGTTGTTTGTATGTGGCGTTCATAATTTCGCTTACATTAACTACTTGTATACAACCAATTTCTTTCCCCATCCATGAATGAAAGCTGCAATTTGTTTTTTTTTTAGTTATTCAAATAAAATAAGTAAACCAAAAATAAGTACCTGTCACAAAAACAACGGTAAATTTGAAATTCATCTTCCTTACAAGCATAACGATGATCTGAACAATCATCTGTATTATTACAAATATCACCAAATCCTTTAACTAATCAGTGAACAAAACGTTTTAGTTTTTCAAAAATTTGATAATTCTGAAGACTTACCAGTCATTGTAGTTATTTTCTTAAACCAAATGATGAATTTTTATGCATATTTTTTTTTTCAAGAACAACAAATCGCAACTACTGTAATATTATTAGTTTATTTATTTATTTTTAATGACAATTTTGAATTAGCAGGTACGTCCAAGTTAGTCACAATACGTACTATAGCAGAAAGGTTGCTATACTGTTTAGTTCTAAAATTAATTTAAATATTTTGAAATAACTACACGTGAAAATAGAAATCCAATAGGTGCCTATATTTTTTTGTAGTTTTACAAGATTTTTATATAAAAAAAACAGTTTAAATGCAAAATTTAAATAATTTTTTTTCCAAAAATTATCCAAAAAAGGACGTGTTTAAACCATATGGAGTGGACGTTCTCGTTTACTCCGACTAGAATAAGTCTGTGCCTGTAACGATTTCTGCAGTGCTCTATCCCTATAAATTAATATAATAATATCATTATCAACAAAAAAATAATTTGATAAATAAATAAACTAACATTTTTTCTATATGATAACCGTAATAGAACACAAATATTATACCAACAGTAAATATGACAACAATCAGTAAACCTGCTGCGGCATTTTGTCGATAAAGAACTGTAGCTTCTCGTTCGATAAGTTCTGAAAAACAAATCGATTTTCAGAAAATCGGAAATGTTGATTGTTAAGGGAGACTTGCCATCAAAATTGTGGCCTTTTGGTACAGTGTGTAAAATTTCGGATGCATTAACTGATTGAATACAACCAAATCGTTCACCCATCCATTCATGAAATCTGAGCAAAAATTTTCAAAAAAATTCTCTATAATAGCAATATTTTTATTAAATAAGTGTAGGTACCTGTCACAGACACATTTATGGATATTGAATTTATCAGGCATACAAACATAGCGATGATCCGAACAGTCATCTGTATGGTTACAGACTTCTCCATAATTTCTAACTGAACGAAGTCGAATTAAACAAATAATTTGTTGTCAAATAAAATATTCACTTACCTACCATTTTCTGAAGTTTTCTTTTCAACAAACCACACACAAACAGACAAATTGATTTTTCTTGATGCAGTCAAGTGCCACCGAAGAAAAACAACACACCCGTATAGTTTTCCATAAAACTTACTTTGCAACAGTTTATTTAAGGATAACACTTAAATTTGTATAAAGTATTTGTATCCGATTTTTATATACAAAAACACAAAATGTTAATACAAAACATTAAACAATTTTTCAATTATTTAGATTAACTTGATCGAATTTAGGTAGGAGAAGAATTTTCGAGTTCCATGACTACATTTATACTGTTGTTTCATTATCGTATAGTAGTCTAAAATTAAAATTTATCCATGTCGATCGCATATAACCAAAATAGAAATCAAATTTGAATCGTACAGGTATGCAACATAATTTAAAGAACTATTTTCAAGAGTGAAACCAATTTTGAAAAAAATCAAGACAGAATGTTATAAATTAACTAGAAAAAAACTTGATAATTGGGATAAATTTAGACACGATTTAAGTGTTTATTCATTATTTTTTTCCAGGATGAAATATCGATGTCATTCAAATGGTTTCTGCCTACCATTTTTTGACCACAACAAATTTGATTTCGAAATGATATACGTCTGTATAATGTGGTGATGTTTGTTTTGGCATTTCATAATGTGATAGCTATTTATAAAAAAAACGAAAAATTCTCGAGAAACAGTCAGATGGTTTATAGAAACAAATGTCGTCCAGGTATTAACGGATTTGAAAGGATATCAACAAAGTTACCTACTCAAACAGATAAATTTTATTTTATAGAAGTATAAAATTTGATTCAGGATTTTAATATCATCAATAGAAGGGGTAACAGAGAAAGACAGTGGCGATTTAAAAAAAAATCTTCCCAGTCGAATTGAGGTTCAAGTGCCACTGCACTGCGACTTTTAAGTCCTTTTGTACACTTTTTATCGAACCTTAAAACGTTATTTATCTTCCTTCAATGTGTCTTTGATCAGGTCCAGGATTTTAGTGAAGGTACAATCTCCGATACCTCCTGGGGTAAGATATTCATCCTCTAGATGCCAAGTTCTGACGACCTTTAGCACCTCACAGTGGCCTGAAATGTGGAGTCAAGTTTCATCTTCCGCTTCACAGGCCCTACATAAAGGGTCTCCAATGACTCCAATTCTATGGAGATATTTCCTCACATCACAGTGTCTCGTTAATAGTCCGAAGACTTGCCTTAGTTGTTTTCTGTTCTGCGCCAGTAATTCCTTAATTCTGTTGCTGTTTGGGCTCCGAGAAGCTTCCTCGATAGAAACATGGGCGGTAAGTTCTCCCAGTAGAGGTGATGTTTCTTCTCCAATTACTTTCTTATAATTCGCCTTGCGTCCATGACCAATCACAGGTGCACTAGTAGCCCTTTTTGTGCCCTGATTTGGTTCTCTTCAGCTTGACCAATAAATACCTTTTGGGAATCAGCCTATTGTAGATTTTGTTCGTAACTTCTGCAAAAAAGTGTCCTATCTGCTGATTACTATGCAGAGTTGGGATTTCATAGAATTTGTTTGATAAGAATCGCATCTTCGAGTACTCACCAACGAAAAAACTACGATGTTTATCTACAATTATCTCACTTTGTAATACTTGAACAGAGTTCAATGTCAATGTTAAGTTTTGATTTTCATAGTATAGTTATTTTGTAAACATTTGTATCATTTACATAAATCCTTTTATCATAATTGTTCCTTGCAACTATTAGCAAACAGTTGAAAGGACTTAATTGAAGATGGAATATCTTAATTTTACAATACAATAAATCGTTTTTTTTGCCTTGATCTTGATAAAAAAGATAATAACACTTTCTCAGTACAAATCTTAAAATCTAATAATTACTGATATAATTTTCTTAATTTTGTTTATCTATGAATGATTTCGAATGATTTTTTGGAAATTAATAATTTAAAAGTACTGAATTAAAATTGGTACAAATTTGAGACACAAGCGATAATAACTAAATAATTTATGATTAATGAAAGAACGTAATTATAGTAAAATAAGGTCATAAGTAAATAATTCAATTATAAAACAATAAAAATGTGAGTATTTAGGAACAAATCAAATATTTGTTTTATTTTTATAAAAGTTCAGTTGACTTTTACTAAATTAATAAACCTAGTAATATATTTAATATTTAGAAAACATTGATTATTGATCAATATAATTAAGATCAAGGTATCTCAAGTCTCCATATAATCATTGATTAATTAGTAGGTACTTGTTTGATTCTATCTGAATTTATAAGTACAAAACAATAACTTAAACGTTACGACATCCAGTCACTGGTTGAACGAAATTTTATCTTTAGCTCATGTTTATTACATAGTACATATATAAGCCCGTAAATATAAAACAATTAGAAGGTTTGTTAACGCAAACAGTTGTCCTGTGTGTGTGTGTTCGGTTAGAAATTATATTTTAATAGACTTTCCATTA